>JAULBU010057692.1:0-31503 GCA_032358235.1 Odonthalia washingtoniensis | reverse complement strand
GGTATATTTCACGCTCCTAAGTAGCACCCAGATTGTCGTGCGACGTGCTAATAGGAACAGAATTATTGTCCCAATTTGTGCGGGCCATACGCTGCATAGCCGAGAGCATTGAACTCACTCGGGGAAGAATTCCAATTCTCGGTCCCAACAAACTGTTGACAGAACCCCCGGGGATAGCGGAGAGGATTCCATCCCAGCATTCGACCCGCTTCTGCCAACGTGGAACCGCATTCGGTTCTTCAAACCCCTCAGGAACTCCGCAATGTAACAAGCATACGCCCAGGTGGTTACGAGAGTCGATTGTACGATCCACATCGACCCCAAGATATCCTTACTGACAAGAACCTGCCTCTACGTGGCCTATGGAACGCATGACGTGCGACGAGGGGAACCATTCAAGATCATCGTCTCCAACTTCAAAGACGCGCCCTGTTTGGTCCCCAAACATATGACCGTCACGTACGTAGCAAGCTACTACAACATCATCGTCTTGCTCACGGGACGAGGCGCTGGCGAGATCTCATCGCCGCTCTTCCTGACCCCTGACGTATCACCCTGGACGACACCCCACGAAACGACGGTGTACCTCGGCTTGAAGTCGACAGTTTTACCCCAGCGGAAACAGTGGCGGAGGCAACCATATCCTCTCCACCACGGCACTGGCCAGACAGCGAGGGCCGGTCCCCGATTGGCGCACGACCGTTGACCTGACACATGTTAGAGACGCCGGACTCCACACCTGAGTTATATCCATGATGGTTAAGCATCTGTCCATATGGAATGGACGCCTGAGCGAAATAAAAGGGACCGTGCATCGAATCGCGTTTAAAAAAAACACGGGACCCATTCATCAGCAGCCGTACAGGGCTGGCCGAAAATATCGGGCCATCCTGGATGATTACATCCAGGAGCAGTTAGCCCCGGAGGTTATCAAACCTGCCCAGAGCGAATGGGCAAGCCGTATAGTGCTGACTCTGAAACACGACGGGTCACTGCGTTTTTATGTTGGCTACCGCCGCCTTAATGGCGCCACTATTCCAGGTACTTATTCACTCCACCGAATGGAAGATTGTATCCAAGGCTTAGGAGAGGCGACGGTCTTCACCACTCCAGATGCCAACAGCAGTTATTGGCAGATGCCCCTGGACCCGGAGGACAGGGCCAAGACAACATTCACGTACCAATGTGGCGCGTTACATTTTACGCGGATACCCTTCGGCTAAGCAACACACCGGCCACGTTTCAACTCGCGCTAGATATAATCCTGACGCGAGTGCGATGGAAAAAGTGCCTTGTTTACCTGGAAGACGTGATCTTCTTCTCCTCCTTCGTGGAGGAGTACATCCAACACGTGGACTACGTCATGACCATCCTTGGCTCTGCTCGAATCCCGCTGAAGCTTCGCAAGTGTAAGTTCTTCTAGAACAAGATATATTACCTCGGACACGTCCTGTTTCCGGAGAAATTAGCGATAGAGTCGGACTCCACTCGTGGAGTCCGTGACGCTGCCTTCCCTCAGGACATTACACAACTGCGATCCTTTCTTGGGACATGCAATGTGTATCGTGGATTAATTCATAGGTTCACCAACATGGCACGCCCACTCTATGAAATGGTGGGTAAAGAGGCCGACATCGATTGTTGGCCTCGACCGACGCCCAGGTGGGCGAGTTCAGTTCTCTGAAACAAAAGTTAATCTCTCTTCCGTTCCTAGCACTCCCACGCCTGGACCGGCCCTTCATGGTTGACATCGATCCTTCAGCTTATCAAGTTGGTACCTTCCTCCTTAATCAATAGGACGCCGAGAAACCGTCATCCTGGGTGACAATAGGATACCGGTCTCGCGCCTTGACGAAGGCAGAGCGTAACTACTCAGCCAAGGACCGCGAATTCCTCTCTGCAGTATGGGGATAACCACTCTGGGATATACATCGACGGCTAACATTTCACTATGCGTTCCGACAATAACGTCTTGCGATGGATGCTTTCAATAAAGGACCCGACGGGTCGGATTTTTTGATGGTGCCAGTATCTGGCGCCATACTATTTTCAAATCGTACATCGGCCGGGGGGTGAACTAAGGTCCAGACGCATTGTCCTGCCTTCTCGTCCCATGAACGACTGCCGAGACCGAACCGCTTCCATTTGATGACGACATCCCCACTTTTGACAGCGGTATTCAGGTGGTGACACGCTGGCAGGGACACCTCGAGGCATCCTCACTTCCCGTCGAAGGTACGCATGACCCCAGCGACGGGGCCGACCCCGGCGCAGCGTCCGCTCAAAACATCGTGGACGCCGAAGTATTCGATCTGAAACTAGACGCCATAGTCTCAGCCATGATGGACGCCCTTGACCTTCTAAGCCTCAATGAACTCGAGTTGGACACAGTGATCATCATTCCACATCCCACTACACCGTTTTTGGACGATCTTACACCCCCGATTTCTCTGGAGTAATTCCTGGAGGGCCAACAATCGGACTACTTCTGCCAAACAACGATCCATATCGGATCTATGGGACCCACTTATGTAGAGGGGTACGACGGCTTCCTTCGACTAAAGCATCCCTTGTACCCGGGATTGCAGCAAATAATCTTCCATCGGCCGCTTCAACAGCTCTTCTGCCATATGGCACAGCACGCCATCCTGGGTGGCCATCCCGGCTAGACGAGATTGACGGACACAATCCGTCGCACTTATCACTGGCGCCAGATGATGGCTGAGGTAATGTATACGGTGCGTTCCTGTTTGCATTGTGCGAAGAACTGCCACTGTATAATTAGGATTTCCAACCAGATGCCACCATTTCTCACGACGATGCAACTAGAATGCGTGGAAATGGACTTGTTGGGACCTCTACCTGCCAGAAAGGCGAGCAACAAATACATCCTCCTCATCACCGACTGGTTCACGAATCTGACCCAAGTCGTGCGCCTCTTGAAGACGACCACTTTGGTGATAGCGGTCGCTTTCTGAATACATTTAGTTCAGAAAGAGAACGCTCTTGAAACTATGGACACGGCAGCAAACGGTCACCGACAATTGACTGCAATTTGAGTCTAAATTCCTTCAGGGAACCTTGTAGATACTAGGAGTGTCAAACAACAATGCGTACCATATCCAGACCAACGTACAATGCGAGCGTTACAACATCAACCTCGCACCAACGCTTCGTTGTTATTTTGACAGAAACCCACGCGATTGGGACACGTATGCGACAAAATTGACTTACGCATAAAACATGCATGTACACCGAAAGACCAGAACGCGGCCATTCGACCTCGTGCGCAGCCAATCACCACTCTTTACGGTCGCCATCGACGTAACGGCACAATCTGCTCCCGGTGCGGAGTGCCTCGCGTGCCCAGAACGCTTACGGGAGACAATTGCCTGGGCCACACTCCAGAAAATCCAGTCACGTTACAAACGTCACTTCGATAAGGGTACGGCGCATTCACCACAAACCCCATATTAAAGAATGAATCTTCCCCTACCCAGAATATGGCACCCACAAGCGGCCTAAGCTCTGACAAAGAGCCGCGGGACCCTATCGAGTACTGGAGAGAGCAACCAAAATGGTGGTTATACAATGCGGCGAACGCGGCGAATGCGTCGATGCTAACAGGATCACTCCTGATCCTTCGCCCGACTTGGGCGGCCCCTCAACCATCCTGGTACAGTGACGCCTCAGGACATGGAAAGAATTTCCGACGGTAATACGTGTCTTTTTCCGTCCATCGGAGATCACTGAAAAGTTGGACGCGGAAAACTTGAGTTCTATATCCGTCGAACGAGGCCGTGTGACCCCACATGGGAGCCGCGCTCCCATGTTCTGGAAGATCTCATCTCCCGCTACTTTGGACGCCTTAATCGTAAGCGCACCTACGTCTGGTCTCCCGATCTTGATGAATTACGAACCTTGAACTTTTCATAGCTAGAAACGGGTGCGCGACAACGGGGTCTCACGTTCCTCACAACCAGGAGGAACAAAGGGAAGTTCGGATGACAGCAGCGCCAAGACGCGCGCCTAAGCACGCGCGACGAAGAGGTGCCCGGCCGCACAAGGGGATACCCATATTAAAGCGCCAAACAGGTGGGCTCGAAAGGACAAGCAGGTCGGTGCGCATATATGCACCTTGAAAATAGTCGCACGCCCAGGCCTGCGCAAAATCACAGCACTTGCGAGCAAACGGTACCATCGAAGGACCAAATGGCAGTAGCGATGAAAGGCAGGAATAGTTGCGCGTCTGTTCACAAGCGACGACGAGGCAACTGGCCGTGAGAGAAGATGAGGGTACGCGTCAGAACAAGCCAAACCGGCAAGATCGAACGGACGCGGGATGGCTGGGCGCATGGAGTAACCTTCAAACTGGTCTGCATTCTCATGATATGACAGCAACAACAAGTAAATATATACCCAAATGGGGGGTTGCAAGCAGGGAATGGTAGCACCCCACGTGCGCGCGACATTGCTGGGACCAAACACGCGAAACAAGCTCGATAGAATAGACAGACAGAGTACTGGGCATAGATGAAACTTGAGACTTGTTGCATGTCCCCGCACGTGCGAAATCACAGCAACGTAAAAGGTAAGACCGCATGAAAGGCTAACCGCAACGGTGAACGGATTGTATAGTCGCACGCCCTGAATGCGCGACATCACTGTGCAGACGTAGCACGGTTTTGAATCATTGATAAAGGAAGGTGTTTTCTTGTTACATACGAACACTGTTTCACTTACCACGAATGAAATAGGGAATGAACAGAAAAATTTGACAATGCTTGGTAATGCTACAACAAACCCAAAAATAACTCAGGCTCTACAAGTAACTACACGAATAATGGCAGATGATATGGAAGAAAATAACGATGATGATCTACCACTTGTACCATGCACAGTGACGACTAGATTGAGAGGAAATCTGAAGGGATCATCTACGGACACGCCAGTGAAGAAAAAACGGGAGGAAATACGTCATCCATTACACAAGCTAGAAAAGCTGTGAAAGTTACAGGTAAGGCTGATGTCAAAATGACATCTGTGATGAAGGGGCCTGCAACACCTAATAATTTGGATATTGGTGGTGGTAATGAAAAGACAGGTTACTATTCCTTGAAAGGTCCAACTAAAGCTGCAGAATCCAGAATCTAACATGTAATCACTATTCCTGCACAAGGTTCCTGTCCATTCTACGAGATTCTGATAAAATAGTTTTATTTATTATTTACTTATCAAATTTGTAACGAGGTTTCATGCTCCAACATCTTTTTTCAACCTAACAAAATGTAATAAACTAATTTCTTTTCAAAATTAAAGCTCTGTTCTTTATCTTTACCTCCGAAGCAAAGTCATCGGGACGTGATTGGTGATCTAAACCTAGAATTGAAATAATCAGATCCATTCCGAGAGGTGGTTTCAAATTTGCAGTTTCTTTAACAAGGGCTGCCGAACAATCTCCATACATCTTTGGCATCTTTCTCCACACACAGGCGATATGACAGTCAAAATTAGATGCTGTCATTTGACTGGGTTCTTCATTACATAATTCCCCGCTTATACTATTGGTACCAAACAGTTGTTTCGCACCACGTCTTTCAGACAACTGAAAAGCACCTTTATAGATCGATGTATTGTTTATACTGGATATGACATGGGTTATATGTTGTTCACTGGGGAGGTCGTACCGATTTATATATCGTTGTTCAAGTGCTAAAATAATCATCGCGACACTCAATTTATTCCCTGCATTTCAGCTCCATGTGTAAACCTGCAGATAATCCCGTTCTGAAACTCATTTGTTGTATTCAAACCTAACGGTTTTCCATGACCAGGTCTATGTGCACATACAGCTGTAAAGTCAACCCTTTCAAATGTGGACTACTCTACATTTTCATTTTCCAACAGTGGACTAGTCCTGTCTTACTTGTGGATTTGAAGTTTTTGATCATTCAACGCCTGAAATGCAATCCCCACCGCTCTGTGTAGGACCAAAATATCACCACTATTGCGAACTGACTTGTATTTAAGAAAATGATTTTTACAACATTTCCTGGTACCTGGAAACATTGCCACACATTTCACATAGTTGCAGAAGATCATCCTATAGGTGGTTATAACTCTTTCCCTCACTATCTATGTCTACTTCCAGCCCCACAATGACACCCTGGATAGCCAATCATGCTCGTACTGTTAGTTTCCTAGAAACAGGTCGAATGGAATTCCTCTTACATAATACGATGACAGTCATGTCACCAGTGCATTGAATTTTTTCATCGGGCAGTAGGAAAGAATCACGAATAATTACATCATTAGTATTTCCCAGATTACCTTCAGACTGTATGGAAGGGACTGCATCTCTTATCATATTTCTATTTGTTCCGCGTCTAGATTGTACTGCCTGTTCTATGTCTTCACACGTCAACAAAATCATCAACGTCTACAACAGTTTCTCCAGAACCAAGAAGTGAGCAGCTATACTTCGTACGCCTATACACAGCTTGTTTACAACCAAAATACGAATAGAATTTTTTTATAACCGCTTCACCATTTACCTCTCCATATTGAATCTCTGCAAGTCGACCAAATCTCGCAATTTTCTTTAAACGTATTGCTTCTTTCATCATTGATGAACCGCTCCCATCCCTTATTATATTTACCATCTCCACGGCTGTGTTAGCAATACAACTAGAGTATTCCAAAGCTATGATAAAATCACTTGCGATTGTTACATATTTATCATTCTCGTTTACGTACCTATGAAGATGTTGCATTGATATTTCGAAATGCGCATCAAGCAGTCCTTTTTCACATACCGTCTCTTGGTTAATAATTCCCATTATATATATACGGTGATGCAACCCCAAGAAAAACGTTGCGATAGGAATAGTGTCATTTTGATTGAAACGCACGTTGTCATACATCACCCATATCTCTTGAAAAGTAGTAACCACGTTCTTCATTCTTGTTAACAACACATCTATTATAGATAAAACCGTAAGGGTTTCCTGCTTTCAATCAAGCGCAATAATATTGTCAAAACATAAAGTAGAAAAGTCTTTTCGACGATAGTGGTTGCCTGTATAGGTATTAGGTGAGTTATTGTTGCTATCTTTGCTTTTTACCATTTACTAACGGCCTTTTTCCCCACTGCCCTCCGCAGAACTGTTCCAATAGTCGGCCATGTAAAACATGACGGCACCATGCCCTGAGGTTCACCTCTTTCCGAAGAATGCAACACTTGTATCTCTAAATAAAATTGGTTCCAACTTTATTTTATAATCCACCATCAACATGGCAGCTGTCCCTCCTTGTTTATTGGAGATTTATGTAATACTTTTTAAATCCTAATGCCTTGCATATTCTCCCTCATCTGAGGCCCCATAAATATCTTGAAATTGTCTCCGGTGCCACTAAATTACACAGTTATGACGTCGGTATCTTTCATCATGTATCAATGGATGTCCCGTAAAACCTGAAATGGTTTCATACAATCTACGCAATTTTTTATAGATGCGGCACCACATCACCATCCGTTCTATAATAAGTACCACATGGATCTGAAAACAATTCATAGTCCGAATCGTGACATACATCTGTACCAGAACAGAAATGATGCATGCAACTATGTTTGAGGTATTAATGAACCCCGTCCATACCCTTCAGAGGGTATTTTCAATCGTTCATCATAGTTTCCCTAAGGACAACTTTCCGTAATTCATTAACATTCTCGTAAAATAGTGCCGCCAACACATAATGAACACACATTGTTTGAGTTTGTTTCCCTTTCGAAATACTACATGTCATCTTTACGAAAACTGTCCGTCCCAATAGCTCACTACCCCTTTCCCTCTCTTTTCTATAGTTTCTCCACAACTCCTCCAACGCTGTTTTTCGCATAACGACGGGAAATGCATACCACTTTTCTTCGTACTTGATTCTGTCCGTACCCACGACAGTAGTCGGATGTTTTCAGGGCTTAAATTTAACTGCAGCGTCGTATATGCAGTCATCACTGTATTCTAATCTAGTAATCCCACACAACGGAATATCTCCGCTTTCTATCAAAGCAGTATATTCAATACGGGAATTTTAAAAAAAGTTTCCAAATCCCCCACTTACTATACGTCTATGTTTTGGTGTCATATTTTCTTTCTCTTCCGCATCTACCTCCATTTCTACGACCTCAAGACCTGTCGCTTCAAACTGATCCTCTTCCATTTCATCCCCTTACTACCCATACCAAACAAAAATGCTTATTTACTTACATTTTACTGTCATAGCTAAACATGATGCAACGCCCGTTTCACCATTGATCCACGCTTCGCTTCCTTAATTCCCTTGACCATATTTTTGTTAATCTTTCTCCTTTTGCGTAGCTCGTTATAAGTAGATCATATATATTTTCAGAATCACCAGGAATCACCAATTCGTAGCATGCGCTGGTACACTTCTACATTACATCTATTTGCAGTTATCACTATATCTTACCATATTAATCCTACACAATGAAATATCTCCGGTTTACATCAAAGCAGTCCAGTCAATATGGGAATTTCAAAAACTATTTCTAATCCTCTACTTACTATACTTCTACGTTTTGGTGTGATATCTTCTTGTTCTTCCGAACCTACCTCCATTTATACTCTTTCAACATCTGTCGTTTCAAACTGAACCTCTTCCATTTCACAGCTCCCACCATACCCAACCAAAATCCATATTTCTTTAGCTGTTACGGTCGTCACTAGACACGAGCACGAAGCCCGTTTTACCATTGTACCACGCTTCGCTGCCTTAATTCCATGAACAAGATTTTTGTTAATCTTTATCCCTTTCCGTAGATGTCTACAAATATATCGTATATATTTTCACAATCACCAGCAATCACCATTTCGCAGCATGTGCTCGCGCACTCCTACATTACATGAACTATAGCCTTCTTCGCCTGATCTGTCACCGTATCAATGCGCCAGTTATCATCTATTTAAAATGGCAGTAGTCGCAGGAGATGGAGGGTGATTCATGCATGCTTGAAGATAGTATACAACAGAAAGTCGCGCTCTTCCACATCTCTATACCTATCCTGTTAACGTTTTGTCGCTTTGGTTCGGGATTTCGTTACCCCGCATTTAAAATTTAATTTAGTCGTAATTTAGGAGCGATGTTAGTTACCTGTTGCATATTATCGTTTTCAACAATACTTAAACTCCGGTTACATTAGAGAGGCCGACGAACCGCCAGTTTCAGATCGAAATCTCCAATGCAGCCAGATGATTCGATCCATTCAAATGTCGTTATGCTGACCTCGTTCAGTATTTTCAATTTCACAACACGTTGACATCACATGTAACTATCAAAATAGTGTTGCGTAATCCATTACACCTCCATCACAAATTAAAAATTTTCCCCTTTCAACATACGCAGTAACTCCTTGAACAGTTGATAACATCTTGGTTTCAATAGTTACAATTTGGTTTCGATGATACAAAGTATAATTACAAGCCTTGTTTCACGTCCAGTTGTGATAACCTATTTTCGTCGAGTAATATCAGATGTTCTGTGTGACAACTGACGTCGAATTTATGTCTCAACTACTTTCCCTTTTTACGGATTTCTATATTGCCACACATCTTATACAACGCACACCAAACCATTTAAGACTTTAATACTTACTTTGTTTCCTTACGTCTCGTTTCCATATGTGGACGTTACACGTATCTAAATTTTCGTCTCGTAGTTCGCGCAATTTTTATTTCTTCCCTTTTTCTCCAAACCTTTACCCGTCGATGGGGGAACCCCACCCCATCTCACCAAGCATGACTTGGACACGGAAAATTGTCCGAAATCAGTCTTTTATTTCCATCTCAGTTCTCACTACACGTGACAGAACCGAACGTAACTTACCGTTCATTTCCACTCTGTCATTACATGAATTTATTCATATAGTAAAATGCATCTCACTTTCAACTTGTCTCACCAGCTGTGCATTCCAGTTTCCAGCGGTTAAGAAATAGAAGTTACCGTTCCACTGTAGAGAGATGAAGCCGTCGTTAATTGGCTTAGAGCTATCACGAATTTTTTTCTTCCAGAATTAAGTAAAAAAGCTGAATGCATGCTGCGCAAAATGGTGCTGAAAAACGAGGACACACCCCTCAAATGGCTCCATGCACAACACATACCGTCAAAAAGTTTTAGAAAACATCTGAATGTCACCAGCACATGTCCCAAGGAACGATTTCATCAAAACGTTTCTAGAACAATGCCTTTGGCGGAAGATAGCAATTGGGTATGGGGCAATCAACTAACCCATTCTATTGCGAATTATCTCTTAAAATTTTGATTTTTGCCTCAATTACATTTTAGGCACCGACTCTTGACATATAGCAATATTGTGTTACTATGCCCAGCAATGCACGATGGGGCTCTATCGGATAGCAGAAATCTGGAAGTTACTGTGACTTGCATAAAAGTTTTTTCATTTAATGTTAGAGAGAAGTTCATATTAAAATTTATACATTAACATGTTGACAATAATGTTTTATTTTAATGTCACATATGACATGCGGGCCTAAATTGGTTCGCATATGACAACAATGTTAAATTGACGCGTAACCTATTTTCTTCAATGAATCTTTTATCATTCAATTAGTGATAAGGACGTTGATGTTCCTCGTATATATGTATTCACTTCTCGCTTCCCATGTATGTGACTGTTTTAAATTTGCCATTGCTACCAATCCAAGAATAAGAAATAGCTCTTTCCTTTGCCATTCATCTTTTCATGTGAGGGGTTGGATCTAAGCCCGAAATATTATGCTGTATTATTCTTTTAGCGACAAAAGCAATTAAAAATAAGACGGGTGCGACTAGAAATCATCACGCTTTGCTGTGGACACAAGAACAGAACAGGCTGACAATAGACAGTAAGTAAATGAACTAGAGCAGCAGTTATTTTGAGCGCCACAGGCGCAAGATATTAGGCGATATCAACGTTACAAATTAGGTGAATTATAATTGAAGTTGAATAATATTATTCGATAAAGTGAAATAAGTTGGAGTGCAAATTTCTTTCTTTTTCTCCTCGATCCTTGCTCCCTTTTCTGAATAGTATGCACGCAGAAGCTCGTGGTCAATCTCTGTTCTATTCACTGGGAATGTTTACACACCTGCAGTTGTTCAGGTGCCATTAAAATACCATATTTTCACTATGTATTTAGCTCCCGCTGGGCCATCGAATAATTTGGTAATTTTAACATTATTTTTACGCCCAATGCGTTGATTTGAAAGGCAAAGTCGGATAGTCGAAGAGGAATTTAATTTTATCCATATCATCCTTCTTTGTCCTGGCCACCATCAAATGTGACCAGAACACAATCAGAGACCTGTAAATTAACAACGGGGAAAATATAAAAGAAACTATCTCTTTTTTATTATGAAGCATGAAACAACGAACAGTTTATAATAACTCGACATGCAATAGGAGGCCTTTATTGGAAAAGAAGCTTGTGCTCCCCTCTTCCCTCGCGCATCTTGACATATAACTCACATCGTATATGTACGAAAAGGCGTAAAAAGAAGATCTAGGATTCTTACAAAATGAAAGAAGAGTTTTTTAGAGATGCACAGTTCGAAAAAATGTGTTTTTGTACACAAAGCCGCTCACCGTCGACATATTTATTAAATACTAAATCTTCTGTTTTATCATATTATTCAACACCCACTCCGTTACCAACTCCACGCCAATTGAAGCCCAAGTTTCTCCATTGTCACATTAATTTTTCTTCATACTTGTGCGATGGAATATCATTCTTATGTTAGAATTAAATGATATATTACCGTGTTATCCTCAAATCAGTTTTTATTCTAAATGACTATTATCAAAATTATAAACTTAATATTTAAAATAAAGATACGGAAAATCATTGGCATTCCCACCCAATTATGCAGAACCGGCGACGGATGCGCCAAAACATAATTATTACGTCGTTCACTGTAGAACGCTAATGTGGAAGAACTGCCCTGGGAGAAATACTAACAGTGTTGGAGGATGGGTGATATGCATGAAACGTGTTTCGAATGTTGTTGGATTCCACTGGTTGCAGTATTTTCTCGACAGTTACAGAATGAAGAATCAGATATAGTTGGGAAGGAAGACCAACTTTTTGCGGCAAGATTATTTTTGAAATAACTGGAATCTATTGAAGTGAAAAGAAGAAGAGATGTATGGGCTATTCCCGATGGACCTACTGCATTTAAGAATTTTCTGAATAATATTGGCCACTTCGTTTCAAATGTAGTTGGGCATGGAAAGTTGTACAATATCGGTCTTGTCATACCTTGGTACAACTTGACACTAACAAGAACGCTTACTCTTGATAGTATACCAAGAGAATATCTACGTGAAAATGAATCCAGGGCTATAGGTTTGCATGTGAAAAATATTACTATCAAACATGACCAGTCAGATTTTGTTGTTTTCGCAGAGAAGATATTCCTACAGGTTTTATTATTGGTCATTACTATGGAACCTTGGTTTACGGAATTATCACTGGGAGTATTTCGCTTACAAAAAAATATGGCGATGGTTTGTTCCCAGTAACTACAGTACCTAAAGATTGGTTCTTCAAATGCTCCGCCAATTTGTATACGACCGAACTTGTCGGATTATTTCAGGCTGTGAATATATGATTCATGTATTCACAGCAGATGATGGTTCAACATATATCGCTTGGCTTGTAGCTGCTCTATGGATTTTTGCAATGTACTTGAAAAATTTTCAAATACCTGAATGGTGATAAAGCATTTCATGTGGACTGAAATCATAATCCAAGAAGTGAAAATTGTGGCTTCCAGACGAATATAAAGTTGGACACTGATTCAACAGTAACTTCAAACCAGGTTTTGGAGATTCACTGTTTCGTTCATATTTCAAGTGGCGAAGAGAATTTCCTTGATTATGGTCTTGATAATGTTAGTCATTTTGTTGCCGATTAGTACATTCAGTTTCAATGTTTATCATTAATACAAATTTCCCAGATCTTTAATAATATAAATTACCATAAATGATTACACTATACACTATCAATATTATAGCATTCTGTCATTCTGAGAATAAAACATACATATTATTGCTTGTAATAGTATCCTAATTCTATATATTTCCAATTACCTTAGGTTTCGTACAAATAACGTTGAATATATAATTTTCTTGTAATTTCCTAATGTTTCATCCAGTTTAAGAAGAAATTGATGCTATAGTAGCCTGTGTCAAAACAACTAATACTCTCTCAATGTGAAATATCTACTAAAAATGTACGTAATCCGAAATTTAGTTTATCTATTCGAACTATTCTTGTTATTGTGTATTTGAATACTCCATTTGAATTTCATCATGAAATGACGCATGTTACCACACATATTGGGCGGTAATATTAGTCACTGACATGGCATGTTTGACTTACAACAGACAGTTGGTTCTATTGTGATGTGACCAAGCAGATATTTCGATTACTACAACATAACATGTAAATTTCATACAAACAGTGCTTGAACAAATTACCCACCTCACCTACCCATACACGTTTTTTCTAACGATCATGTATGGGTAGCTGAGGGGTGTAATCACTGTAAAAACGGAAGCACATGAAGTATAGGTACCTCTATTAACGCAGTGACACTATATCGCAAACGATTCAGTCCATTTCCACCCTTGTGGAATGGAAAACCCAACAACTAACGACAAATAACAAAATATAACAAGTCATTCCAACGAGTCATTTTGCCCACATATGAAAAAGTAGGGGATACAAAAATATCAGAAAGTGATGGAAAGCCTTCTTCAGAGAGACATTTCACACCCATTACAGGTAGGTAAAGTATTATTCTTATGAAGACCCTTTCACCTCTTCAAATTATCGTTATTGTCACTGTAACAGGTTAAAGGGATATTAAAAATTACCCCACGACATGTTGACAACTTGGAGATGTATTGTTAATATTCAAGTTTTCACTACAGCTTTGTTTACTTAAAATCACATCCTTTTAAATTACATTCCATTTATCATTGATTCAAATTTCCCAACGGGAATGTGACATACTAATCCAAATAAATGATCTCTCACGTAAACATGAATGAATCTCTTTCAGCTCTTCAATGTAGGCATTCATTACGTGCACAATTTTCATTGCTAGTGGCTTTCCTGCATTCATCTCTAATTTTTTGTAGTGCTGGGCGGTCATATACGCACTGCTGTCATCACATTATTGATGAAAGTTAAGACTTTTTTACAATTACAGTGATGCCCAAATTCGTGGCCCACATAATTTTTATGATTAATTGTCTCAACTGCACGTAACTACAAAACACTGAATGGCCGACCTTCATAACAACGATAATTCAGTCACTCATGTAAAATCCCATGCTACTTTCAGCGTCCACTCGGAACCATACTGTCACTGTACATGATACATAAGCCTCCATCTGTACAGTCGCGTGTACAATACTATCACCTTGTCAGCACCACACGAAAAGTCACTGTAAATCAATACTCCATTCCTCCGCTGTGTCCTGGTCCCACTTCCAGAATATTCAGTTCGTAGACATTGAAACAAAAGGAACAATAATTGAATATAATAACAGGACATACACATTACGAGAGTAAACCAGGCAAACAAGGCGCTTTGATGTACTGGAAATAGCGCTGCATACCAGTTGAAACGGCTGTATCCACCAAGCAATGACTATCTACGTGGAACCTGAAGAAATAGCAATTGAAAAAACGATGTGGAGGAGAATGTGAATTTGTTTAAAATGCACATCTCCAACATCACCAGCTAGGAGACTGGGAACATGCATATCAGAGCACAACAGATACGAGCTGCCGAGAATCAGCTCTGCGACGTGGACAAAACGAATCGAGATTTTTTCGTGAAGCGGTTCAGATAGAGAAGTTCGAAGTAACCTATTCAATGATATATGTTACATTTGAAGAGGCTCATCTTACGAAAGTCAATGACGACGATGCGTTAGATGCCTTGAATGACATGTTTACTTGGTAAAATGATAAACTGTGTTTACGAGAGAAAACACACTGATTGTTTCCAAAGTTTGTCATCGACCTCCTCCAATTCAAATGTTGTAGGAGATGGATAATGATAAGACTTGTGACTTGACAAGGGAACCCACTAGTGCAGTGATATTGTCCCAAAGATATAATATCTAGATGATACCATGGGAGGTGCTCATCATCAGTCGTACTAGGAACACATAATCATCACATACGAAGAAAGATGCATGATTTATTGATTTAATGTCGATCATGATTCGATATGCTGAGACGTGTAGGGAAGAGTATGGTAAACAGTTTGTGTTGGCAATGAGAGGTGATATTTAGATCGTCAAGAAACGTTGTAATTTACTGGATAATAAGGGATAAAGTACGTACACTCGTTATTCACGTGTTGCGAAGATGTTGGTAAAATATTAGTCTGTTATGAAACGGTTGAAGAAAATTGACCAATTTGGGGATGGGGAAGAGTCTGGAAAATTATGTGTAACATATTTTGACTATGTATGTCTCCCAAATGGATCTGAGGAAGATATCGTGCTTCTTTTCGATGGGTGCCATGTATATTTTCAAGGTGGAAGTAGGGTTCGTTCGATGCCAACGATTTCTACAGTGTTGTTGGTGATACATTCTTAAAAGAAATTAAATGAACGGTCAAAAAAATTAGAAATAACGGCTTTGACCTGGAAGAAGAATATGTACCGAAGGTAATGAAGGAACTAGTGGAAACCATCATTACAGAGACGAGGGAACGATGGCAGAAGATTCTTACAAATTTTTCAATCATATGAAATTAATACAGTTTGCATCAGGTATCAATGACACCAAGTTGCAATTCCGTGCTGAAAATTTCTGTGAAAGACATGTATATATATATGCAAGTAAATACTTCTTCGAAGAACCTGATCCATCAACGACAAATATATCAAACGATGGAATGGGGTGCAGGGAGGGTATCAAGAGAGATCAATAAGTGGAAGAAGACAAAAACAACAAACTGCTACCATACTTGATAGCGACGACCAACCCCCTGTTCTGACAAAAAATTCCACGAAAGGTAAAGAAAGGGCATTAAAATAAATAATAGAATATTTGGATTCACAGGAAGAAATTAGAGACGATTTGGATTTTGATTTGGATCCCTTGGCCTCTAAAACAAAATATTTGAAACTACCGGCACCTCAAAACCAAACACCGCATTCTAAAGCAACGCCTAAACGTTAAGAATACCTGTAACCATTCGATAATTCCCTTCCTCCTCCGATACCACCATATGGATGTTCAAGACAAGTACGGAAAATGGCACAACAGTGTCAATATGTAGTTACCAATGAACACATCTTTCTACATCTAATTCATAGATTCGGGAACTGACCTAAACAGTTTATGAACTTGGAAGAAGATCTAGCAACTGTTAGAAAAACATCGGGATATGGTGGAATTCCTGGTGGTAGCAAAAACGTGTGTCAGAATATTACAATAAGGGACACCCGGACGTTACTAAGAACCGTATATATTTCCGATGTTTATCGCCTGCATATCTTTTTCCAGTATTATCTCATCATACAGTTCAAAAATGTGGCATGGCTATGTGCCGCAAAGAAGCAAATAGAGCATATGGAGGAATTGAGATATTCAAATGAAGCCGGACGTTGGGGAAATGTATATAATGACGAGTATAGTGGTTTTAGACAAGATTTATTTACTAGGAAGAAGCAACATCTGGATAGTTAAGGGTACTGTATTCTTCGTGGCATGTTTGTACCGTTTGATTTAAAAGATAAATTAATAGAAGAATGTTTTGAAAAGTTTCCAACCACAACAATTAGCTACTTCTTTAAATAAGTGAAAGAAACGTTTATAGGGGCGCAACGCTGGAAAGATGATGACAACAGACAAGACTTTAATCAGATCATAAACAGAGGCTGAAGAGACAGGTGATACAGATGACAGGAATAAGGGAATTGGCCATTACTTCAGTACAATAAGATTAATGGAAAACAATTGGAAAGCAAATTGTAAGTACATTTGATAAAAGGACGTGAAATTTTAGAACGATCGATTTGATGTATGTGTACATTGCTGAATTTTATTAATAATGCAAAATGGCGTACATAAATTCTGAAAGCGGGGGGTAGATTTATTCTCACTGGAAGAGATTACCCACCGCAGCATGGTCATAATGACTTTGACGTTAGAGGCAGTAGTTTTGCTGAATATTTTACAATTACAACCGCCGATAAAGCTTTATCACTATAGATTGCACCGGTTCCCACCGGTATGTTCATTACAGTGATGTCAAAAAACGGCGTTTAGCAAACATTCTGGAATTGGTAGAACTTACTATCCCCGACAATCAATTTTCATTTGAAACGGATATGTGCAACATACTGGTGCAGGATGGAGTGGAAGTCATGATCTCAGATATCATACGTATATCATATCCGAAGGTATCTTGATAGATGCCATTTCATATGCGTTTGGTCAATCACTGCGGTTGGGAGATCAACCTCTACTTAAGAATGTTTCACAACACTCAAGCTGCCCTCCTAATGAAGGTATTTGTGAAGATGATGACGAAGAAGAAGATATTCATGATATGGATTACGAACATGCAAACGTAATAATGCGACCAATTGGTTAAAATATGTTATGCATGGAAGAATACAATTTTTTATTTGCATATAATTTTTCTGGTGATGTATCAACCGATATAATAACATTTACACTATTCTTATATATATATATATATATATATATTGTTATATATATTGTTATATATTGTTATATATTGTTATATATTGTTATATTTTTATAACAACAGTAAAGAGATTTTTATATTTTATTTTTTACTAACTGTCATTCGTTTCACGTTTTGACATACCCCAACGTTATCATCTGCTTGAAACCAGGTAAATTAAAATTATCATGACGTAAAAATCATTTCAATTTGAAAGAGTTTTATTTTTTTTCAATTTTTCAATTTTTAAGAACGGTTACTACAACCGTCTTCTAAATTTAAATGAACCATTACACGTGAATGCATGCCGACCACTGCAGCCAAATCAACTTCAATTAGGCAACAATCCAATTTGTATGGTATGTCATGTCCAACGACTTCCGAATGTATGATTTAATTTAACAGCGTTTCTATCACTAATGAGTTCATGAAGAAAATAAAGGAGCTGCCTCTCGCAAGTCTGAAACATGATACAAATACGAAAATTGATTTCCTCTTTAAGACATAGATCAAGACATGGAATCGAGTAGGACGAGCAATGACCATTGATCTACAAACCCAACTGTTTCAATATTGTGCCTATTGTAGCTACTATAGTTCAAAATTAGTTGTGGTCAAACCAAGGGAGGAAGTTCTCGGTTCCCTCAATAAGGAACAGACATTTGCTCATGATAGTTTTCCAGTCACTACACAATATTTGGTATCTCCTGAAGCTTGGAAATGTACATAAAGAGAGGTTACCGCTTTTCGTTACATAACCAACTACTTCTGTACCCTTTATGACATGTTCACCAACACTCAAATTTATGACGCAGATTTGAAGTAACAGACAACTCCTGCGTTTTTGTTACTTTTTTGATCAATCAGGACACCTCGTAATTGCTGCAATGATTTTTCAATTTGCCGAAGCATGTTAGAGATCTTCTCAAGATTAATGTCCCGGATAAGATCACGACTCGCGCTGTTCCGGTGATACTGCTTCTCCAAGATGAAATCATTTCTCAACGAATTTCCAAAGCTTCCAATAAGAAAAATAGTTCAACAAGTATGGAAAATATGAGTACGGCACATAAGATCTGTAAAATAAAGAAACCAAAGATGGTACAGATAATATACATAGGGATGACTTGGTTCTTTCCCCACAAAGTTTGTACGACAATAATGATTCAATAACTGAAGCCAAAATTAGGAGATGAGATACAACCTGCTGATTAGCTGCAGCTGGAATCAGTTGCTCGTAAGGCTATAAACATTTTGGAGGGTGCAATGCAGAAAAATTGCTATTGCTACCATGCGGAATTAGCAGATCTTGTTGATGTGCATGAAAATATAATAGGTAAATCTTTACAAGAGAAAGTGGATTTAATACTGACAGACACTTCATACAGCACAAGGTTTGATCAGCCATTCGAAAACTTGGAAGACGATCAATTTGATGAAAAATACATGAAACTTTTCATGGAAGTTTTTGAAACAGTTTTAATGGAAGTAAGTCATGCAAATATATAATTTTCAGTGGCATGGTTTTCGTTGTGGGTTCAACACTTCAAGTAGAAGAAGAAATTAGTTGCGTTGGACACCCTCGAATATGATGAAATGAGAAGAGGTAGAAAATAGAAAAAATTGTATTCTGTGTTGAGAAAAATCCCCTGTCTTTCACAAAGAAAAGGGGTTCCTACAATACGGATCTGAGGCAGCCCCGTATAACTCATCTATCAGTTGTTGAACAAACAGTTCAGTTATGGAAGGCTGGGATGGAATAGAACGAATCGTTAAAACGAATTAATTACAATCGAACAGGTTCCATTCACAAAATTCATCCAGGAACATGCGCTGAGATGAATAACATTCCGAGCGTGCCCAATAACGAAAATATTTTTACGGATTATCAACAGAATAAGCGTGGTGCAAGGGCACTACTTCGACAAGAACAGAAAGCTACTCAATGGAGAATGGATATCATCCAGAAATTTACACGCCTTCGTGAGTTCGCTGTGGATCCGTGTGGGGGTAAATTTTCATGAGCAATGGCTGGTATACTTCTTCTAAAGAACAGGAAGTTTGTTGGTTGTGATATGGATTATTCATGTTCCGAAAATTCTAGGATTAAAATGGGTGCTGTTGTCCCGTCATTAAATGAACAAGGATTCTGATATTAAAAGAAGTGATGATGTTTTTCGAGAAGAAAGTGTTTTAATTAGAGGGTTGGAGTCGATTGAAGTAAAAAATAGAAATATACATCGGAAGTTCCACAAGGTGACCATACTGTTCAAACATTTCCAAGACATATCCACCACTTCATTTCGCAGTTTATTGGAGAAGCAAGTTTGTTCAATAACCTTGATGCAATACCATGGAGTAGGTACAAATTATCATGGAAGAAAGCACTAGACGGAATTCCATCAAGATCTTTAGGAGAAATGTAGTTCCGGGCAATGTGTTTGCCACTTAAGCTGTATACAATAAAGGATGAGAAGGCTCGTTTCGGTTTCTTTACGAAAAAAAAAACCTCAAAATTCAATCATCCGTTATTATTATGTAACCCTCGTTCACGGTAATATTAGAAACAGTAGTTCCTTCACACAAACATATGGACAGGGAATCCTTTTAGTCACTAGAGCATAATTTCTGAAATGGGGAGCGAATTGTCCACACAAAATCAATTGTCGTGACGGAAAGCTTAAGAAATCCTGGATTTCATCTGCCCCATCGTGCATCATAAGATGCATAAATGATTTTCAATTTCTAGAAGGGGATGAAATACCTATGGCCGAAATATTAGTTAGTACAAGGCGATAACATTGTAAATTAGTTAGGAATCCGAGTTTTAAATCAAATGAATCAGCATCTTCGTACCAACGTTTTTGTATTCAACATTTTTATTCTATTGAAAAAGGAGAGGAACGTTTCCTTGATTACGGTACGGGCCATACACATTACGTTGAAGCAGATTAGTACTTTTTTTTTCAATTTTTCACTATAAAGTTTTTGTCAGCTATTTTATAATTTATCCTTAACACATTGATTTCCCTATATGTTATATTTTCCACAACTAGTAACTTAGTAAGTAAACCTTCATATATACGCATATTTTCAGGAATTATCCAAATTTTTGATATTCTGACTCCTGTTGCAGTATTACAACACAAATTAATCCGTTCCAGTTTATTTTTTGAATCTCATTTCCATTTTTTGAAACATTCGTGTCACAAGTTACGGTAACGGATACATGAGATTTTTTCTGTCAAGTGAGTGTGGATGGCATACTTTCACCCGTTGAATTACAGAATCACTACAGGCTCCAAATAGATTTCAAACCCACGGAATACACTATTTTTACAGCCGCTAAAATTGCTGGGAATTAATGTAGTGAGGAATTGTAATGGTGTCAAATATGTAAACTTCATGAAGTATGATACTGTCTCTGAAAAATATAGAGTATGTACGAATTTTACTTCAGACTATAAAAACATTCTGTCAGGTAGTAATTTGCATCATACCGCAACAAATGTTTATATATTTACCTAACTCCTCTTCCGACATATTTGGACCTGTGGACAGTAAATGTCAACATAATAACAATTTTGTTCAATCATGGATGCCTCTGATAAAAAAAGGTATGGGGAGCAACAGTTGGCGTCTACTAGAAACAATTGTGATTCCTGTGCAACGACATCAAATGTAATTATCCTCGAAACGGACAAGAATATATCTTGTGTATTTAGCATTTCTTTAGCAGTATCTTTCTGCATGTTAGAATGTCTACTAGGAAGAATGGAAGTTCAATGAGTGATAAATATAAACCAAGACGCCGAATTTGATGAAAAATTATTTTCAAAGGAAGTTGCATGTATGGAATACTGTAGTGATATAACGGCCGAAATTGTGAGGCAATGTCGGGAAAAGAAATGGAATATTGAATAGGATATCTAAAAATAGTGGTGTGAAATTTCAAAGATAGGTATAGTTATATTTGGTTCTTCCCCCAATCGTGTTTTCATTTGTAGGTATTTTGAGAGAGAAATAATATATGTTCCAAGAAACTAATTGTATCAGAGAGGATTGTAGGAATCGGAAACTATTACATCATTCTACTGAATGTATCCTTGAGGACGTTGTGATTAGAAGCCAGAAGCCAATTACTAACATTCAAAGTTATTAATAGGATTCTTGTTTCTAATAATTTATATGAAGTTGTTATAATAAAATTAGATATTGTTAATTGCCTAAAGTTTAAGGAAGACAAAGTTCTCAGTTGTAGGAGAATATATCAAAATTTGTAGAAATTAGTTGCCAATCTAATGAAAGCATGACCCGTTTCATTCACACATAATTAATGGCATGTGAGTCATTCCATTACAACAGTCTTGCCATGGGAAAAGTTAGCATTATGGAGTACGATATTTATGAAGCCTGTACAGTAAAAAACTGATGCTTATGGAGGGTGTGATGTACAGGATGTATTTTCAATTATACAAAATAGATGTACATAAAGTTTTGTGTCCATATGAAGTATGATTGTTCGAAAGAATTAGAAATCAATTTTATTCAAAAAATGAAACTTCATATGGAGGGAAAATTAATGTTACAGGTCAAAATTTCTCTTATAGCCGTTACATTTGATTGCATGTATGGGTAAAATTGTTTACCAACAAAAACATGAAACGAATAACAGGTAAGGAAAAGAAATCCGCGGGAGTTGGTAACCGGATATTACTTGTGAATTGGCCATGGCGAATCGTAGTGGAGCAAAACATTCTGCGCAAAACATT
This sequence comes from Odonthalia washingtoniensis, assembly GCA_032358235.1. Classification (NCBI taxonomy): domain Eukaryota; phylum Rhodophyta; class Florideophyceae; order Ceramiales; family Rhodomelaceae; genus Odonthalia; species Odonthalia washingtoniensis. The sequence continues at coordinate 8,926 of JAULBU010057692.1, read as the reverse complement.
ACACAGTCATTCATCAATAAGAAATTAAAAAACCCAATTGCAAACCGCAATAGACGGCTGTAGTAGTGGATATCATGATATGGAAGATAACTGTGTTGTAGCAAGTTTACAGTATTGAAATGGTCGTGTTCCTAATCCGATACACGTGGGATTTTGTGCCAGTACAGTGCTTATGAATTTCAATTCAGGTGAGGTTTGTAATGCTGTATACATCCTGTACTTGTACAAGTGTGATCGTATACTCAATTCAGTCTTCGTTCTGCCGGTGTAATTCCCTACTTTTCCTCATTGGTCAATTCACCACCGTCGTGCCGATCCCCCTTCCAGCTGCAACCTAAACTCTTTTTGCGTGATCGAACCGTTTTAGTAAATCGAATCGACATCGACGGCTTTTTCTTTTTCGATCATGTGCGTATCATTCTTGATGTATTCCTAACTGACTGGACTTATGTCCAACCTGTTCTTCGTCATCAGCGTCAATATTAGTGAGGTCGAGCAAGCTGTGATTTTTGCTGATGCGTCGGAGGGATTGCTGATTCCCGGTATCCATCCAATGCGATTTAATTCCCCGATTGCTTACGACTTACGTAACGCAAAAATATCCATCTGCATTCTTTTCTCTACCGTGCTCCCGTCTTTTTAGATTACGTCGAAAACTGAGCTACCATTGACGTAAGCATCCATCTGCACATATCTTCTAAATATTTCTTTCAACGTCTCTCTTAGCATGAATGAATTATCGAAACCTAGCCCGAGGCCGTGATTTCTGCGCCGAGAATGGAGCGTGTTACTCTTCGGAAACGGCTGGATCCGTAATGAACCATATTTTCATTTGCGTCTTGGTCGACCATCACTATGACAAATCCTGATTGGCTGCTGAGGTTTCTCGAATTTTAAAATGGTACGTCGGTAATAAACACAAGTCGCATTGTTTCCATGTCCAGATTATTATATTCCAGACCGAGGTCTTTGTTTCTATACATGTCGGATATGGTTTTCAAAAGCGACTTGAATTCTCCTGGAGTAGTCTCTTCAGTTTGCGGACCCATCAGTTGAATGTTGGAGCCTATTTCGGGTCTTGTGCAGGCTCCAATGTACTGGGCTAAGTCACGTCGGCTTGAGAATGGCTTTTGGTTTTCCAGCTTTGATAGTTTGTCTATTTCGTAGGATTGTTTAATTGTTATGCATCCATCTGTTGTTTTTGTAACCATTATTCCGTTGAATGAGGTTGGTACTTCGAATAATAGGACTTTGGCCTTGCTTATAAGTCGTTTCAAGGCGTCTTCTTCTTCCTTTATGAACTCCCCAGTTCCCATGGTAAACGAATGACCTATTTCTAATATGACGAGTCCCACAAGTTCATTCTGTTCGTAACCTACTAGCAGGAAAGCATATGTCGTGGATTTTAAAATGTTCAACCGTCTGAGGTGGTGGTCTTGAAACGTAAGACACTAGTGTAAACCGCTCTCTGGTATCCTGTACGAAGTCCTGACCACTTGCAACAACGTTTCTGGGTCAATCCTAGTTCGTTGGGTGCTGAAATATATACATCACAATCTATGTTTGATTCTCTCTGGACGTAAGCTTGAGTGACGTCTCTTGTGAATGGCGAAATATTTGTCATTGATGCGAGCAGACTCATTGCCAGTCTTTGAGAAGATCGTTGAATTGTTGGCGCCTTACTAGCTATGTTAGTTGCCCCTTTATCACACTAATTCTGCGCGACGAGTCTTCTTTTCTTTCAAAGACCTATCTCCGCTTGTTTGAGCTCATCGATAAAGCGGGAACAGAATACTCGAGCATCATGAGGTATAAACGAAAGTATTATGGGTACGAAGGTTTCATTTTCGAATAGACCGCTTAGTTACTTCTTTCTTTACTCGACAAATTCTACCGATCGTTCCTTTTATTTCTTGGTTCTCTTGCCTAGTACCTTTCTCTCATCGTCGTCTTCGTTGTGGAATGTGTGTATCTCCTCGTCCCCTTTGCTTCTTGGAAGTAATTCGAACTTTTCATTCTCCCAATTTTCATGTCTTCATCCTTACCATCGTGTGTATTGTTCTTTTAATTTCCATCCCCTCTGTTAACGATATCCTCATCATGTATCATCTTGGTTAGCACGCTGGTTTTCTTCATTCTATCTTCGTCCCAGTTCGGATTTATACAGCAGTTGATACATGTTGATCTGAAGATTTTCCCTCCTTTCGTCGTTTGGATGACGGCCATTTTACGAGTAATACTTACAAAAGTGGGTGGTCCCTCCAATTTATCCCTAACGTGACTATATACTAGAACTGGTGATCCAGCTCGTAATTAATGGATGATCTCAGATGATGCCTTAGCCTTTGGGGCGACAGGATGTTTCAGTCCGAACGCTCGGCTGCGCTTAATCTGTTCTCTTCATAAAACCTTCATTGCTATATATGCAATATTATTCATGGGAAAATTCCGTTAGAAGGCATAATGGGCAAACACAATACGTAATAGCAACAATGGCACAGAAAATGAAAGAATAGAAATTGTTTATTAATATTATGGGTAGATGCATTACATAATGGCAACAACTGCACAGAAATGGAAAGAATATAAATTGTTTATTAGTAGTATTAATGGAAATGCACGTGGGAAAAGGAAAGGAATGGAACTCGTTAAATCTGTGTTGTCGTAAATATTAAATTATATCTATTATAAAAAAAAGTAAATACTTCGAGGAGAATTTAAATAAAATTAGGTTCTTTGACTTGGATTGTCAGTAACATATGACGGATATATGACTGATATAAGACAAATTTGTTGGCATAGGACAACTTACAAATAAACGGGAGAATGAACATCAAATGTAAAATGTAGATGCTTGGAGTCACCCAATGTCATTATTATGGGTAAGGATGGAGTTTATAACGGGAAAAATATTGATTCTTTACTTTTTCAGACATTCGTTTTTGAATATACTACCGGCGAAGGCGGGAGGGAAACAGAAAATTACAGAAAAAATCTAAATTACTGTTTCCACGCTTCCTCTTCTCCGTCGTTCGTCGTACATTTAGTGGATGTATGAGGATCTACGGGATTAGATTGGAAGGGGAACTTGAAATAGGATCATTGACATGTATGTTCGGAACGGAGGCTTCCCTTCCGATGAGTCGTTACAGCATCATGGACATTGGTGTATTGTGCTGTTGTGTAGTTGTAAATTATAACTTATATTTTCCAACTAGATGAACAACAATAATAGTTACGAAAAATAGTTCAAATTGCGTTCGCTTTGGGCTAGCATTAAAAATATTATTATTAGGTCTACCTAAGGCGATTTTGGTATTGAACCTTCACTTTTCACACATGTGTAGGGCCAAATCGTATAATTACCTATATTATTATTGCTAGGCCGACAACTCTTCAGAAGGAAAGCCACCGTTCTGAAGAGTAGTCACAGCATCATGGCCATTGATGTATTGATCTGTTGTGTAATTCGAAAAATATAACTTCTATTTTAAAACTACATGGAAAACGAAAATTGTTACTTACCACAAATAGTTCAAATTGTGTTTGCCTTGGGCCAACAATAACATTATTATGAATATGACAGGGGCGAGTAAAGATGTTTGTCCGTCAAGCCATCACACGTATACACTTGTAATAAATTTAACACTAAAAACAGAGACATCACGGACATAACCGCAGAATTAAAGGACCAGACAGCAAAACAGGGACAGGACTGGGCAGGTGGATAGAGACTGGACAGGACGCAAATATTTTACGGTCATGCGTAAGGCATATTTAAGGGGGTGACCAGCTACGCCAGAAGGGACGGCAAACGGAGTAGAGCTTAATCGTCCATGGCAATCTGTATTTTTACATATTTCTGAAACTTTACTCGCTCCCTTCGATGTTGGTACTTGCCGTGGAACAGACAATGTAAGCAAGAAGTGGTTCAGTAAAGTCACACGTGAGTAAATTTTCAATTATAAATAAAATGTTCTAGATATAAAGTTTTTGAAATTAAATTAAAATTGCATACATGTACAGTTCGTCTATAGCTAGAGATTTCAATAAGGGCCAAAACATTATGTGTTTTTTGAAACTGAAAATTTTCAAAAATGTTTTCGTACTGTTAGGCATTTTTCACACCCCTCTTCGGTTCTTTCTGGTTTTACTGTGCATGAAATATTTTTCACGGCGATATTTTTCTGGTTTCACATCAATAATGATTTGAAAATTTATCAGTAAATTTAGATCATTTTAGGTACAAATTTTGCTATTCTAATGAATATAGATTTTTTTAAATGATAAGTCAATAATACTACGATCATGTAATCAATATCCCAAGATCGGTTAATAGCCAATTTTGGCGATTAAAACAAATACTGTGCTTAGCCCTGGAAATCTTGATAACCATTTTTGGTGATTAAGGGGGGTGAATGGGTCATATACCATGTGAAATTGATCGAAACGTAGTACCCGTGGCAAAATGAAAGTCCTTCCAAAGGATTCTACCTTTGTCGGAGATGAGTTTCCGTTCTTTACACTTGTATTATGCCAAACTATAGGTTACAGAAATAATAGTGCAGGAATCTGATGTTCACAAATCATTTTGAAAGGTATTCACCTTCTCTATTAACGACTGATTTCGGCCGATACACGCGACGTCCCGATTAAACCACAATTTCGTGAAGAAGAATCTAACCCTCGACACACTAAACCATCAACACGTCAGCAACAACAGCAACAAACACAAGACCACCAGCAACAAACATATAATAATCAACAAGTTCTTCAACACCTACAAATCCAGGCAAATGAACAACCGCAACTTCAAGTGACCGAACTACGGGGACGGGGAAATAGAAGAAGAATCCGTGTATCCCGAGGTTCCCGTTTATCAAGACGTGGTAGAGGAATCAGGTGTGTAAGGGGTGCTAGGGGTGCTACCTTCAGAGAGGTGGTAGGGGTGGAAGAGGAGGTAGAGCTAGGGGACGAAAAGAAACAAGGAAATACACATGTGATGGATGGATAATTGAAACTGGAGAAAGCCGTGGATATTCTTTGTTATGTGAAGAAGGAAAGTTAGTTACGGATACATTGGGTACGACAGTGCTGTCATATGCCAAGAACATGGTAGAAATGGGCTCTACTGAAATAATATCTCGCATTCTTCCATTCAAATGGTCAAGTTGTGTAACAATTCTCATGAACGACATGCTACAGTTATTATCAAAATGTATAAAACAGTCTGTAATTTTGTCCAAAGAAAACAGATCACTTTCTGATCTGCGTCACTTCATCCTCGGTGAAATGTATCAGTGGGTTGGCGTCATGTTATAGACACATGTTACAACTTTCTCATTGGAGCGTGCATGTAAAATTATGGAGACGGACAAGGTAACCTTACATGTTGAAAGAATGCGATATATTTCAAATAACCTTCTAACATACCAACATACTGGTCGCATGGTGGGGGGTGATAGATGGGTGTGCATGTGAGATAAAACAGCGCGTATGGAAAAATTTGAGATTGAATCGTACGGTGAAAGCACAAGAATTGCTCTATTATAAATCAGTCTTTTAACTCTAGATGCTGATATGTATGGAACCAGATCTGTCCCTAACCCTTTCATGACAATCTCGAGTAGAAAAGCCGACAGAGAGGGACACAGTGAAGATGAATTTGTTGATACTGCATTTAGATTCGCTTTGGGCGTTCTTTTCAGGAGGAACGGAATACCACAGACAGGAAATGTATCCAAATTGATGGATGTGTTATTTGAGGCGGAAGGGCAGCTTTCATTTTATGGTGTTGTAGTACCATTTGATAGGGGATATGGAAGGATGATATTGGTTGAACAAATTCTGATGAAAGAGGTGTCGTGTGTGACGAAATTTTCTTCGCATATAGTTTCATGCTACCCACTAGTAGCTGTAATCTACCTTCGACCGAAGAAGACGTCTGTTACAGATGATGAAGAAAGTGTTATTCATGGTACAGAAGTAACTGACAGTAATACAGAAATCAGTGCACCTTCTACTAGCGATCATTTTGACATAGTTTCTAGTGGTGCTGGTATAGTCGGCAATCAACTTTCGTAAATAGAAGAGGAAGATTTAGGACATCATTTAGAAGTGCAGGCTGACAGACACAAATCATTTATAATTGATGATGGACCGGATTCTGGTCGCTTCGAGGTGATTGCAACGAAGCTTTACACGCAAGCAGCACTTTCTTTTTCGTCTAGAACAAAATAAACCTCAATTTTAGTTCGATAAAGGGGGACGAAAAAGGAGTCCCTCGCACTCTGTTTCATTGGCACTATACAAGGACCATTGGAACCTCTTGTGAAGCTGTGGTTGTATAAGACACTTGAAGTTGAAAAATTCTCTGTACATTATACAGGTGGTGGTGACTATAGTATAGGAATAGATGAAATTTTGGAGCATCTATCACATCATTGTAAGATCTTAAAACATTCCAACGTACAAAAGACTGGTTCGAGTTACGTGAGTTCCGTGTCACTGGGACAATTGAGGTACAAATACTGCTTGCATATTCTAATATGACAACCATTTATGACGTTTGATCAATAGGTGAAGAGTCCATTGCGCCAAAAACTCTACTTCACAACTTAAAAAAGTCCTGGTTTTCCCACGATAGTCTTATAGAGGCCATGATGTGCGAAACTTTAAATTAATCGAAGGTATTCTCCATTATAAGACGGGGAAAATTTCCCCGCCATGTTTGAAGTTGGAATGATTGGCAGTAATTGCAGTCAGTGGTTGGCTTGCTGCCCTGATGCAATATTCATAATTGATCTTGATGCACTTTCATTTCAATACAATGATGATGATGGGAGGCAGATTGGTACAGTTGAAACCAAAACAGTCGTTGCTACTAGTAACTTGAAAAACTATTTGCATAAAAGACGTGTGGACCCAATTGTTTGCGAGGTTGGTGACGACACATTCCTGGAATACGTACAAAAATCACATATTGGTCAAGTTCTTCAAGAGGAAACCATTATCAATTGTCGGTGAGTTGTTCATACGCTTTCCTATGGGACAGAAATTTTATATATTGTAATAGCTAGTTTCAGCGAAGAAATACGAAGAAAGGCAAAAACAGATCTTGTAGCAGCAAAATCTGTACTTGCATGGGCACACAATGATTCGTATGGTGCAAGACTTCATTTGTTACTTCCAGCAATACCTATATTTATTTAAGCTGACAGCATAAAAGTGCTGCGAAGCCAATTCAAATTTTGGCATTTAATGGATAGATATGTTCTGGTTAATGGTGATTCTGATCCTGTGATAACCATTCGTGCAGGTTCTCAGATATTTTACTCCAAAATAAAGGGAGGAGTAGACGGTGTAACGCAGTTTCGATCAATACTACGAAATCCATCTGCGTGTCATGGTTGGGAGTCAAAGATTACAATACAAACAGTGGAGACTGTAGTAACTAATAGGTTCTTACTATGGAGAATTATATCAAATATGGATCTTCTTAACTCTGCTGAATCATTTGAAGGAATTGACTCCTTTCGTTCTTGTTTAACTTGGCAGCAGTCATTTGGGGACTTTATCGATGACGTTTCGAGGGAATTAATTATATATGGTAAATTTTTTAACCTCGCCCCAGGGCCGTGCACGTATCAGCTATTGCTGTACAAGGTAGCCAGGAAGATATGATGAAACTGGAACTGGAAGTTGTAATTGGAGACAGAATGGACTGTGCAAACGGAATGGGCGTTTATGGAGTTTTGATCTGAAGAAACAGGTAGCCGGTCGGACTAAGAAGTGTTGCTTACTTTCATTTCAGAAAGATAGTGGAAATAAGCTCAGAATCAGTAGGACAAGAATTCATCAAGCAGCTAAGATTTCAAAGAATAAATACTGCGTCTTCTGTAGTGACAAATCTGCTTACAGCAAATGCAGGCATGGAACTTGGCATGGACATCAGAAACCAAACGCCTGTCAGATATTTTACGTCTCTCTTTGCCACAACATTCAAGCACCATTCAGAATATCCTACTTTGAGTACTGGCACAAATCAAGGGACATTGAGGCGAGGATTTCCAATCCATTGTGAGCAGAGATCGGTTTGAATTTTTAGTCACTACAAATCCATTTTTTAATTAAAAAACAATGATTTCATAATTTAATCGCCAACTTTGGCGATTAAGTTGATCACCAAAATTGGCAATTAAATCAAATTTGCGGTCAAAATCGGCTTATATTGACACGGCCGTATCTCCCCAAAACGGAGTCCGTTTCAACAATTTGTTTTGCGTTACAAAGTGTGGCTCCTGATAAACAGATTGGATAGATTTCGTACCCATACCTGTAATTTTGGCGAGTTGCTAGCTGGTTGAAAATGAATTGCAAAAATTGGTGATTAAAAAACGATCTAGTGATATGGAATTGTTTGTTCTTTTGAAAAAATACCAATTTTATTTTTATTTTTATGATCATGTACTGTAAAAGGAAACAATTCCATATTGATTAGTTATCAATATGGAATTGTTTGCTTTTTGAAGGAAAGAAATAATATTACGATCTTGTAATCAAATTAGAATTGTTTAGCTTATGAACAAAAAAACATTTTATCACGATTTGGATAATTTGGCGTTGTTCGTCATTACCTAGCTATTCCAATACTGGGCCTTTTACAATCTGCGAAACATCGCAAAATCGGATGTAAATTGGTCTGTAATAATTATTCTGTTTTGGATGTTTTTGAATGGCTTTTTTCTATCCAAATTATGAACTTCGTACAATTTAATCATCCACTGATTGCAGACATTTGAATACTTTCTTCCTGAAGCTTGATTTTGCATCTTTGGTGTCTAAGACTTTGTTTCATCATTACTATTGCTAATGTTCCCATTAGTATACACTTTCATGGCATCTTGATCAATAGTGGTAGGTTGTT
>JAULBU010057681.1:0-11981 GCA_032358235.1 Odonthalia washingtoniensis | reverse complement strand
TCCATGAACGAGAAAAAGTAAACGACTGCGCGTCGTCGTCTTCCTTCAATGCCACTTGCAGGGACAGCGGTTGGATCATCGTCATAGTGCATTCCATGATTTGCTCAGTAACGAGTGCCTACTGTTCAAGCTATGATCTCCGTATTGGGGTTTTGAATTTTTTTGACAATTCAATATGAGAGAACTGCTGCAGTAGTTTGATGATTAGATAATATTTTGGCTCCCGAATGGCCACATTTTATTTTCCATTTTTCCATTTATTTTTCGACAAGAAATGCCCGTAAATACCGCTTTGAAGCCAATAACAAGTTCAAATGGAACAGTCTTCATCATCCATTTTACAGGGCATTAGCGTGTCAAGTGCTAATCTAACTCAAGTCTCGTACATTCGTTTGGGACTCTACGCTATTTCTGATCGCCAATCGTCGTAAGTTCGTTCGAACTATTACGATGTATTGGATCCAATCCAATGTTTGATTTGAACACATTTTGACAATTCTATTTAAATGATTTAATTATATATATATATATGCTTTGAAATAAATCAACCAGTTAAGGAAGTATTCGGACGTGAAAACATTTGTTTTCTAAATGTTTAGGGAAAGTTCACCATCTTGAAAGTGTGGAAAATGAATGTTTCGCCATCCCATTCGCAGAATCTTCCAACATTATTAAATGAGTAAGATAAGATTTGTGCGAAAGGGAGCACATTGTGAATGGAACAGTTTTATCAATAAATAGGGAGAATGGGGTGGATTTATGATGGTCGATACGCTCCAAGAGGTACACGCACAGTTACGGATGTTGATAGGTATCGCTGACGATTGCACTGGGATGTAGACTGGATGTAGACTATAGTTCTATTTGGTCTGTTTTTATACAGTAGACGGCGAGTATAGCATCATGACATGACTGCACAGAACTGGTATACAGAGTCTAACTTCCCTTTATAGGTCGAATGTTGTTGTTGGCGCCAACGCCAGCCAGGCGTTATAAAGTTAGATTTTAACTTTGTAACGAGTGCAATTTTGTTTTACGGGTAAAATCCAGCCAAGATTTCCTTGTTGTGTGTTTACAATCTCAAATTAACCGGCACAAGCAATCCAACAAGGTTTTCTAAGGTAACATTTTTTAAAGTGTTACAGTTGAATTCTATGGTGGTGTTATAAAATTTGTCGTTTATTATGTGACTCTCTCTCATACAAATTGCCAGTAGTTTTATTCACTCTTCTGGTCATCTCAACAAACACTCGTCGCTAAAACACGACGGCGCTTCAACCGTTACACAGCATGACTCACTGTAAGTATGTAAGTGGTCCTGCATAGGATACACCTTTCACATCTGTGACACTATTCATAATGTCAACAGTTACCTAATTTGTTTTTATTAAAATTTAGTTTTATATATTTATATTTTTTAAAATATTAATAAATAAAACTAAATTTTAAAAAATAAATAATAAATTTCAATTTTTTTTTAATGTTTTTAGCTCTTAGAGCATCTCGAGTCGGAGCAGGCTTCGATTATCGTGAAATAATACGAAACGTGTTCTGAATAATCGAAACGTTCCCGAAATATAGGTGCAACACTATACACTATAGGGGGTGGGCTTTCTTGAATTAAATTAAATGATGAATAGTACAGTCCATGTACAGATAGAGGGACCTATTAGTGACACTTTTAGTTTCGAGAAATATTCGAAGTGTGCACTGTATATAGGCAAATGTGCCCGAAAATGGGCTGCAGGTCCAATCGTCAGAGGCCTCGAAAAGCTTTCTTTTAATAAAATATTCAAGCGTATTTAAATTATTTAGCAAGTAACATATTTTTGATTGGCTTTGAACCTTTTGATTATGTTATTCGAATATTTGTGTTTGCTTTGTTCTCACTACAGACTATGCGAATGCCCCAGAATTCTTCATTCGGGACGGCAAGTGACGTAAAGATAAGTTCATTCACCTCTTCTACAAAGAAAAGTTTACATCCCTCAATTCCTTTTCCACGGTGGTGCCTCTGTTTCGTATCTACTATGTTCATACAACATTTAACAGTCGAATAATGGGCTTACTCCAGTATGAACCTTCTGTAATGTACGTAGTGTTTTTCCTCACCTCTCTCACCTCTTCTACAATAGTTTTCATACTCAACATCTTTAAATGTTGTTGAACTGAATGTATTAAAATAGTCAAATAATGGGAGTTTGTTAGTATGAACCTTCTCTACTGCATGTTAGTGTTTTCTTCACCCCTGTTTTACAATCACCAACCTTGTTATCTGTGCACAGTCGAGATCATTTCCGCGTAGTGTAGTAGTCCTACGTCGCGATGAATGGCAATAGCGTTTCACCGACTTCCTTTATCTCTTATATCATCTTTCGCTTCTTTCGCTACTTAAAGATGGCATCTTCCTTCTGAAAGAGATGGGTTTTGTCAAAAATATATAAAAAACTCGCACAATTTCTATGATGTAGCCTTTTTAGACTATTTGTTTACGAAGGACAATCGTAAGGAATTGTCACAATTGAGTATACAATTTTGTACGTTGAGACATTTCTCATTATAACTTCTCGGTAGCCTCCGCGTCCGTTCCGAAATACTTTCGGAAAAAAACCGTTAGCCGGATAGTACTACGGTAAAAGTGATTTCAGCCAATAGCAAGCTGCCATAGAAAAAGGTAGTCCTTGTCCAACTTTCCCTCTGTAATCTGCCCCCTCTAGCCCTTAATGGACCTTCCGTTAACATATACGGGAGCAACAAAAAAAGAAAGATCTAACAATTGGAAGAGATACATGGTCGTATGAGCTAGAAATGAATGATGGATAGATCAACGCCACAATTCCATAAAAACAGCGAGAGTGCAACAACAGTGCATCGTACTAAAAACGCGAGTTTACTCGTTAACGTTACAGTAAGGGTAAGGAGTGCAATGTTTTCGTCGTGGAAAATCCAGCATTGATTTCCTTGTTGGGAATTTACAGTCTCAACTTCAAGTAGCACAAGGGAACCCATGCATGGCTTTTCAGTTTTTTTCGTATAAATGGAGACCAAATCAGCATCTTCGCCACTGATTTTCTTCGTGCTCTCTAAAGTCCTATCCACCATGCAAGGGGGAAATCAGTCATCAGCCATGTGTACCTCTCTCCTTGTCCTCCTCGTCCTACTCCCTGTCACGCTTGCCATCGACTGCTCCCCGGGCTCTTACATCGACGATGAAAAATGTACCCCATGTGCACCAGGATCTTATCAGGAAATGTCATCGAAACCCACATGTGAACTATGCTACGGAGGGACATTCGCCCCCTTTCCGGGTTCAAAAACGAGCTTGCAATGCCTCAAATGCCCTTTTGATACATATAGAAGTCCTGGCTCAGGCAACTGCACACTCTGCCCACAAGGACTATATTCGTCAGCGGGATCTCGGTCATGCGTCCTCTGCGGTCCTGGAAAGGGCCTTTCGAATTTTGATTCAGGGTGTATGAGCTGCGAATCAGGGTACTTTAGCGACAACAATGATAAGCGATGTAAGCTATGCGCGAGCGGTACTTACCCTAACAAAGCCAGTGGCGCGACCTCTTGCAGCAAATGCCCGCCTGGTACTTACCGAGACATGCGCTTCGTCTCCTTCTCACCAAAATGGGAGTGCTTTCCGTGTCCGCCTATGTCGTTTGCGGCAAAGGAAGGGACGCAGCAGTGCAGTCTTTGCCCGTTGGGCACTGTTAGTGAGCGTGGAGCGCAACAATGTACGTCATGCCCACCTGGTACGTTCCGAAATAAGTTGCGAAGGACCAAATGCATTGAATGTCCCTCTGGGACTACGAGCAAAGGAACGAACCCTGCTGGGTGCTCCCATCCCACGAAAGGTTGCCCGTGGGGTACGTTTGAAGATGGATCGGGTGAGTGTCGTGGCTGCATGCCCGGAGAGATGTTTGACTCTGGGAAGAAGGGATGTATTATATGCGGTGGGGTAGGTGAGTTCAGTTGGAGCGGACAATCTGTGCAAGAAGTGTCCGCCTGGGAAAGAACCCGTATCCGATGTATCCATTCACGAACGGTCGTACTGCCAGTGCAAGGTTGGGACGACTAACGCTGCGGATGGTGGGTGCAAAAAGTGTCCGGCTGGTACAGTGGGTACACAGAGGCCCGCAGGAGCGATTTGGAGCTCGGTGATGAGGATTAAGTACAAGAGGGATCCATACTGTACAGATTGTTACTTGGGATTATATACTGACACAGAGGGCTCGACAAAGTGTAAGTTTTGTCCAGACGGAACTGTATCAGACTCTATTGACAGCAAGACATGCTATACATGTCCACCACGAAGTCGAATTAATCCGGTGGAGCCCTTTTATGAGGTTGTTGAAGCATTTAATGAGCGGAGGTTTTGCGAGTCGCTAAAGTCGAGCTATGCACAATTTTGTACCGTTATCTCATTTTTATATTAGGTTTATATCTGTCGTTCGTGCTCCTATAATGAGAGGTACAATCCGTAGAAGAAGGAATGTGTGTGCTGCGCACAAGGAACGGGGCATCGAGCTCCTCATAAATCAGTGAAGTGTTACAAATGCCCTCAGAATTCATACCGTCGTTTTGAAAGCGGCATTTGTGAGTGTGAGGATAACTATGTTAACTATGGTAAAAAATGTGTGTGGTGTGGAGTGGGACGAGTTTCTGTTAGTACGGAGTGTAAAGATTGCAACGAAGGCGTGACCAGAACGGTAAAGGGGTTCACTTCATGTACTAAGTTCAAGGGAAATTGGTATCAGAAGACGGCAGGAACGACAAGTGCACGAAGTGCCCGCACGGATGCGTGCGAAGCAAGGATGTTATTGGGGAGGTGACGGAAGGATGCATGCCCAGAGATCTATATGAGTAGTAGCCTCAACTGGCTTTTGAAGATCAGTTTTAACTGATATATTACAATATATCACATTATTCTCTTCAGTTACAGATTTTCTATTATTTTACGGCTAACGCTCATAAAATAATAGAAAAACTGTATAACAATGAAAAACATTTTTTTTGAAAATCAATTCTTCGAACAGGTGTCCATTTAAGTGCATAATTGTTTCTATTTTAAAAACAGTCGTGTACCCGCGACGGGGTCGTATAATGAGATTGGTACGTACGATATTATCATACGTACCAATCTCTGTTGTGATCACGTCCTCTACTATACACTGTACACTCTTTCCTACAGCCGTGTGAACGGCTAGTTCTATAAAAACATTTAACGAATGTGGTGTGTCTGGAACCGGTGAGGAGAGAGAAAAGTCTCATCATCAAATTGACAAAGAATGTTGACCTCATCAAACATATAATAGTATATAATAATATTTATAGCAACATAGTACGTACGATACGGGCATGAAAATTTAGAACCACTTATGATAAAATAAATAGTACAAATTGCTTCAGAACTGTAAACGTTTATTATTAAAAATACCTTAATTTAAAAGCCGTTTTCAGTTATATTGCTGTAATTTTCGTTTCATATTACTAACCTTATTAACTTTTCGTGCACTAGTTGGGATGCCAAATGACAATGTCAGCACCGTTGAATCCATTTTCCTTAGCATTTCAGTTTCAACTAATCGTGGTGCTATGTTAGGGGAATGAAACAATATAGACATAATGACGTCTCTGTATATTCTAACCATTGGTTTTCGCACATAATCTTTCAATCCCGTTGCTTTTCTTCATCAATCTATATTACAGTCATTTAGAAATGGTACAGGTTCCGCTTCTACTTTATTATTTGGAATCATCTGAATTCCTCCTTCTTGACCTTCATCCATTTTAAGGAGGATATCATCGTTTTCTAACAAAAGCGTCCTTCCGTTTACGTTTATACCAATTGGTGTTTCATCATGTTCGTTTTCATCAATTTTTTCCTGTACAGCACTAATTGATATGGAGGTTATGACCTCCTCCCTGTTCCTACTCTTCATTTTCCTAGCAAGTTGACTAATTTTCCCAGATATTTGTTGTTCACCGGGTATAATGTATCGATTAGGATATGAACTTCTAACTTCTAATAGCGTTATGCATCATTGCTGCACTCATCTTCTTCCCTGGCTCGACTGTTCCAGCTTCAAACCATTTTTTATATCTAATTCATATTTTTTTTGTCATTCAGTCCAATAGTCAGACCTCTTTTTGGCTTGGAAGCCCATCCTCTTTCATATAATATCTGAAAGGAATGTGCAGGGACAACAACATCACATAGCAATGGATTCCTTTCCGTTCGCGTATACAAATTCACACTACCTTCTTTATAAATAGCATTGAAAGCTATACCAACAGCCTGATTCAATGTTCGCTTGTCATACATGAAAACCTTACATCTCATCATATGCCTATCCCTACTCGTCATAGTTCTGTATCTTCGAAGACATATACCACAAAAGAATGTTTTTGCATTCAACCATACTGGTGGTGCACAACCCGCTGTTGACCTTCCACACATGTCATCATCAGTTTCTTCCTCATCTATATCGTCTAAGGTTTCACTTCTTTCCACTGTTTTCGTATTACAATCAATAATTTCTCCCTGTTCATTCTCATTCATATCACACTCAAGCAACTCTAATTCTGCAACAACATCCAAAGAAGCCGTTTTATCATCGATTAAGTGACATATTTTCCACGCGTGTATGTCATCATTCTTCATGAATTACACCCCTGTTTCAACACCATCGAATATATCGTCATGTTTATCAACTAATAACCTTCTTTGTAATATTCCACAGTTTTCAACTTCACTTGTCGTGTTAACACGTCCACTTTCATTATTTAGTTCGTCATTAATGTTTTATACTCCTGTATAAACATCTTTCTCATCGCATGACGATATGGTTGTATTATCTGATCTATTCATAGGAAAATTCACTAAATTCCCTGTATTATCATTATTATATTCACTATTCACCATACTGCACGACTCTTAGAACTTTTCCATGACATTAAAAATAAATTCATCATATGTTCCACCAGAATATCAATAGCTTAATACTCTATAACAACCGTCTGATATCCTATTGATTACTAACTCCCCAACATTTCCTAAATCTGAAATTTTATCTTTTTTTTTTTCCATTGTATCAATTTATTATAGTTACGGTTTGTCGATATCATTTTCGCAGCTGTAGCCAGTAGCCCGTCATCGTATGTTAGTGCATCAACAACATCGTCCGGTATTGTAACGGCCATCTGACGTTCTTCTACAAATCGTATTATATGCATTTTAGAAATAGCAAAATGTGCATCAACCATGTTCTTTCCATCTTGGGATGCGGGATGGAAAATACTTTTCAAATCAAAACTTTTTTCTTCACAAATATTGACACCAATTGCTGCAAATAAATTATTTTTGTAACAAGGAGCATTATCAGTGATAATCCATATTTTTTACAATTAGGTATTTTATTCCGCAGTCTGAACAGTGAAGCCTCCAGTATGCGCACAGTTTCAATACAATCTTGAGTAGTATCATTGTGAACAATGTGATCACAAAAAATATCAACGTTGTCCTTAGTTTGATTACCCTTACCATTTTCTTCCCTCGTTTTCGGAATTGTTTCTAATAATTTACTTTTCCCTTCCTTTCTAAATTTTTCATCTTCTTCCTCTTTTGTCACAGGATAGAATACGGCACTTCCGTTACACGACATACCTCTTTTTCTAAAGAATTGGAAAGTGGATTCACGATGCCTTATTGGTTCTAATTTTATTTTATAATCTATGAAAATGACACAGGCTCTTCCAGCCTCCATGCTTTTCCTTTCTGTCATTACTCCACCTATTCTTTTGGATTGTGCAAATATTCGTTGTACATGACCCATGTACATCAAAATTTTGGACTTGCAATCAGCTATTACAGCAAATTCATTTTCCGTGCTTTCGTCAATTTTATCACGTATACTATCTACCCATGCAAATATGGACAAACACACCAAACATTCCGGGTTTCTCGCCTCATCAGTGCATTCTTCTAGTAATGAAAAATTTCGTTATGCAATGGATCCCGATTTTATAGTGACAGATGCGGTATATAACTATACTTCAGAAACTCAGTCACTCCCTGAAGTAAAGACAAGGCGTTTTTCACATTTATGCTTCTTGTCACTTTTTTCAATAAGTGCTTTCATGTTC
This sequence comes from Odonthalia washingtoniensis, assembly GCA_032358235.1. Taxonomy (NCBI): domain Eukaryota; phylum Rhodophyta; class Florideophyceae; order Ceramiales; family Rhodomelaceae; genus Odonthalia; species Odonthalia washingtoniensis. The sequence goes on along the minus strand of JAULBU010057681.1, from coordinate 3,830 downwards.
GACATGTTCTCATATACTAACCGATTCAATATATAATATACACAAGAGTGACGTTTTACATATCCTTCCGTGATTGTTTTCACAAGAAAATAATTAATGTTCTTCCTGAGATACGCATTTCAGCATCCTCTGTTTCTTCCATACCGTATTTCCTCCACAGACTTTCAATTCTGATTTTCCTTTTAACACATGATATTCTACGAACCTTCCCATCAATTTTTACTCGTTTCGTTCCCCATGACATATGTTGCACATTATCACTGAGCAAAATAAGGAAACAGCATGTTTTGTTTCTTGTTCCTTGAAGATTATTCAGTGTCGGTTCTGTACAATTTGACCACTACCTACCAAATCTAACTAATCGTCGCGTGCCCTTTCTGCGACACACCCAACGCTCCACTTCTATACTTTCTACCACTCGCTGCTGTCACTGTATACATACGAATGTTTTGTTGCATTTCATCTGTTTCGTTTCCTCCTTCATAATTTTTCCTGTTTTTGCTAATTTCAGTACACCCAATACTCGTAATTACGCCTTCCTCATTTGCTTCATAATTGATCTTGTCTTCCCGGTTACCACATTCATTTCCTACAGTTTCGTCTTACTCACGTATTAATCTTTGTACTTCTGTACCAGGAAGATGCGCAAATAAACACGCCCTTAGAACTCGTTTTTCATCAGTTCCCTTTTTAGTCTTCTTCAATACTTGTATCATTCCATTAACAATCTTATTACTTGTACACTTCTCGTTTAGTAATTCTTCATACAATACATTACCATCCTGTGGTAGTATGACAGACATAATTCTTCTTGCACACTTATCTGCGCTTTTACAATCGCTTTTCTACATTTGAGAGATAATTCTCTTGCATTTTTGTAAGTTTTTGATTTTTCAGGTATGTTAAGGAAACAAATTCAGGTGATACGATTTGCTTCGAATAATTTCCTCGCAGTACGAGAAAATGTTCTGTTCCATGCCTTTTCTTGACAAATCAATTCATGTACATCGATATGCATTACAGCTGTATCATCATTATCGTTACCAATGTCGTAATTTACGCCGGAGTCCATTTTACAAATTGAGTAGTTTTTCAGAAACTTAGAAATTGTTTGCCGGTGAAATTTATAGAATTTTCATTGCTGACACACTTCGTTCAAGTAATACGTAATAAGTAAAATAATATACTGGATGCTCCTTAATTTAATTTATCACAGCGTAACAAATAACAGTTTTTTCGATTATTTTGTTACTACAACTCTTTTTTTTCATCAAAAACCGGGTAGTATCTGTCAGAATAAATCCAATTGTCCCCAACACAATATATCTGTCTGCTTCTTTTGTTTCCATAAAGCTTTAACCTTTTCCACTTTATCCATTACTTATGATAACATTTTTGTGATACGGCTTGTTGAGAATGCAACATGCAGCGTTGTTTAAAATACTGTTTCGGTTACTTACACCACCGTGGTACGCAACAACACCTCAACGTTGTCAAGTTATAACAAATATTTAACTATTCTTTTACATCTCCAACGCCATATATTAATTTCATCTACTTTCAATGTTGTTCCTTCACCGTTTTCAGTTCTTTTTTCACTGATATTATGATTATTTATTTTTTAGCTAGTCATCAGCAGTAACTTTTTCTTTATTTCATACACCGTTTCAGACAAAAACAAATTAAGAAATTTACAGTTACATTGTTGCCAATGGCAGTAATATTTTCTACACATACACATCACAATCAATAAATTGTACATTTTAATGTACTTGTAAAATAATTAAATCAGTATGCAGCCTGCAATGTGGTTTTGACACGCATATCATTTCTACTTATTATCCGTACAGGGTTCTGTTCATACTGTTCTGTTATGCTACTTGTACATTTCTCATTGGGTGCATCTTAAAAATATTTAACACATGTGTTGGTTACAAGAAAATCTTGTAACCCGTTATCTTTTACATGCAAAAAGGAGCCATTTTTTATTCCATATATTCCTTACCTTAATTTTCGCTTAATCTACTCATCAATTTATTCCAAGACTTCGTAGGTACAACTGGATTAATACTCCGGTTATATCTATAATATTTTATTTATTTTCGATGTTATTCCCATCTTCTACTGTCCTGTAGTTTTGTGCTCTATTTGTACATGTTGCGTAACACAGCCTCAGTTAAAAAAATGAATTTTTTTTAAAACTTCATCTATTAAAAATCTCTATTTTCAATCAGTCTCTCTTGGAAAATGTTTTAAGAGAGACAGCAGATAAAAATGCTTCAATTCAAAGGCCAATATTTTAGAAATGTTTTCAGGCAATACGGGGTTGCGATTGTCCACAGGGGCTTTTCCGTGGTAAGGGACGGTAGAAAGCAGTACGTTTTATAAAATGGAGTACATCGTACTGTGTTTGGTTACGATGGACATTGATCTGAGACGCAATTTGGGAAATGACTCGTTTTTTGGGATGTGCTGGAAACAGTATGAAAACAAGGAAAAGCGGAAATAAGAAAAGTACGAATTTGTGGATCACGACACACCTCATAAAGTTACGTTTTAACAAAACGAACATATACAACAAAGGCTTGAGACAAAACATTCCATTCTTCCAATGAATGAAGTAATACAGAGAAACGTTGTTCCGATCTTCTAAATCAGTGTGATGACTTGTCCTAGCGTCTGCAGTGCAGCTCAAAAACTCCGCCTCATGGAATAACATGCCGGTGTCTTTTTCAATTTTCCCATTCTCCAGTTTGGAGAGCCTGAGATAGTTCCATTTTCTGAACAATGACGTGAATCTATACGCGCACCAATTCCTCATACTTCCACATGCACATAATATGTGCATTTGTGTTGAAGAATAGTATGTTTCAACACTATACTCTGGCTTCCAGTACACTGGATATACATTGCAACTTTGTCCATGCTCAAAGCTCAATGTAAATTGTCAACAGACATGTAAGAAGGTCTGTGCAGGGCAGGCATTTGTCACTTTCATTTTCTTCGCAGCATCCTACAAACCGGTTATTGCCCATAACATTACTCGTCTACTGCAATTAGTGTTTGTAGTGTACAATACCTGGCGTCACCTAATTGGCGAAATGAAAAATTATCATGGTCACCGATCTAAAGTTTTAAAACGTTACACTTCACGAAATCACCGCTTATCCAAAAAAAGCACTTTCTGAAAATCACTTTCTCCTTAACGCCTTCATTTCACAAAATAATGCCAAACATTACTCGTGAGTCTCACCATGAATTTTTGTCAGCTTTTACCTCCACTTGTCTGTTTTCAAATCTGCAGTGCCATTGCAGACGGGCAAATAAAAAAAGTTTGGAAAAATTGACGCACTGTGACATGCTGTTTTTCTTAAAAACATTTTAAACCCTTAAAATTTACTGTTAATTATTAAAGATATCCGTATATTATTTTGAAACGTGTGACGCAAGAATTGGTGTAAATAAATTTTAAATTTTTGACTGTATTCTTCATTTACTGTGAAGCTTCAAGATCAGAATAATGAAAAGAATATAGTTCAAGGATTGATCAATTTTATAGGCATGAAAGTGAAAAGGAAAGGTAAACTTGTAACGTGTCAGGGAAGCAGTGCACTTATAACGTGCAGTGGAGAGAGAATGTCTCAAAAAAAGAGAGTGGGGTGTAAATATAAAAGTGTAAGTAGGTGTGTCCCAAAAGGCGGAGGAATGGAAATAATAATAAAAATCAGTGCGAGGGTCAGAGAAAAGAAAAGAGAGAATATCTCAAACACCGTCGTTCTCCCCGTGATGGTTTGATTGGAATTCGGGTAATGTACATCTTTGGATTGCTT
>JAULBU010057670.1:0-11981 GCA_032358235.1 Odonthalia washingtoniensis | reverse complement strand
GACTCAAATGGTGCGTGTGGGCAGCAGTTCGCTTGGCTGATTTGTGATAAGATCTAGTATTATGTAGATCGGGTGTGGTAGTATGGTTATAGTTCGCGGGGCGAAAGTGGGATTGATTATGTTTCGCTACGACGAAATTTTGCAAGGGCGAAATTTAATAAAAGCTAGTATGCTGTTTTCGGTTCCTATTTTGGACCGGGTAGGTGTGATATACTTTGAATAAGATATTATTATCGGACTTGAGTCCGGGAGTAAAGAGGTTGTTATTAGCAGCGGTAGTTTTGGCGGCCATAACCTGTGATGTGTTCGTAATGATCAATGATGGAATAGAATCTTCGTCATAAATTATTCCATCAAGGAACACGCTTTTATAGTCAAAAAAGTGTTGAATGAGTGGAACGTGTAAGGTGGCAAGCATTGTTGTATGCGTCACGAGTAAGGGAAAGAGAGAATAGTGGAACTAAGCTGTGCGAAATTCGTAAATTATTTCGTGGAAATTTGTGCCACGTATTACAAATTTCTGTTTTTTCAAAAAGATACGAAACTGCTGTCGTATATTTTTTGATTTTTACGACGGTTGTTTCTTAAACCATTTTGATCACCTGTGCCCAATCTGACAAAGTTTTATCTTCAAGTTGATAAAGAAATAGTACGAAGTATTATCTTTGGCCATATTTCTATATGCAAACAAATGGCGAATAATAACACCATATCAACAACGAATGAAGGTGATCAAAATGTCGATGATCCAATCGAAGCACAAAACACGGCCAACTAAATAAGAGCTACAGGTTCACATGTAACAACTGCCCAACGTAAGAAGTTCACTTTTACATTACAAATCAAGTACATTCTTTTGCAGTGCGTGCGACAACACAATGCACATTGCGTTGTACATGGAAAAATGATGAGCAGTTCTCAAAAGTTCTTGAAACATTTCGTCAGCAATTTCAAAACAACAAATTGCATTTTCAACAAAAAATATCCGTAAAGACGCTTTGAGACAAATTTAGGGCTTTGATTACAGCTCTGAAATCAACAGTTGCTCGCAATGAAGCTGCATTCGGCATTACTGAGAATTTTAGTGCAATGGACGAATTATTTGATGACTTAATAAAAGAGCGCGACTACCATGACCTTAAGATAAGGCAATATCGCGACGAACTTAACAATAGAGAAACAAATTTATTATGGGCAGGAACAAGTATCCAAAACAGTTCACTTAATCGTTTATATAGCATTTATTCATTAACTGTAAACTCCAATTCAGAATCTGTCCCTTCACCAAAACTAATGCGCAGCGTTGACGATGGAATAAGTGAGTGGAATAGTATGATTAAAAACAGTTGGAGGAACAGAGACTGCTGGAAGAACGTGATTTAGCGATACGTGAACAAGAAGTTGTATTACAGAGAGAGCGCTGGGAGGAAGAAAAACAAAGCAGAACCAAACAAAAAAAGTTGAATATGGCACATCTAAATTTGATGGCCTCTTTATCAGAACAACTTCGGAAGAAAAATAATTAATCGCTAATCTTTTTTTTGTCTTTTTTTACTGTTCATCAAGGTATTCTTTAAGTGGAAGGAGATAAAACCTGAAATCGATCTCGAGTCTGACCTGTTTTATACAAACAGGCGTGAAAGTTCAATAACATTGCTGAGCATTTATACAACAAAGCTATAGGTGCTTTTCTGACTTTCAAATTTCTGGCTAAGTCTTTACTTGTCCAGTATTTTTTTAGATCCCTTTAATTATGTTCCACTGATACTCGTACTGAACTCATTAACATATTGAATGTTCTTTCAACTGATCCTTAAGCCGCCATTATAAATGGACGTTGTATCCATGGCCTAAATACGTAGGCACAGCCACCAAATATGTAAAATTGCCGGTTGTTAATATTTCAGACACTTTCAAGAATTTTGTCCCATCCACTGTTGTGACATATGGTTAAATCATGTCTACGTCCGACTTCTGGACCAAATAGAGAGAAACTTAGTCCATTAGGAGTACTTAGCGATTGATAAATTGAACAGTTCATTATATTGTGCCCTGAATAGCATGCACGTTGATTTACATTCTCCCCACCAGGTCAACACATCCTAATCTTTGTACAATCGATGAATCTCACACAAGAATCCAATGGTGCATTCTCTTTTCCTACAGCATCAGCATATACATGGGCTCTTCTAATAAATTGACCTCTAATTTCTAGTACATATTCATATTTCTCAATAGTTATTTCAACAAATTCCCAGAAATTCTCGCTCATTTGAGATGAAAATATTCCATACTTCATTTCAACATGAGACCATCTCACTGTGCAAGCAAGTCTCTGGAGAAATATACAAGTCGCCTTTATCGGATCTCAAGTATATCTATTTCTATCTGTGTTACCTTTCCAATCAATCATATTTGTTAATTTAGAAATGTGTTCTTTTTTGAACATATAATCAATGAGACATTGGTGGTGCGAAATAGAGTTGAGGTTGGAAGAATATATTTTCAAATCTCTTTTCCGTTTCAACAGAGCTAACACACTCTGATTTTCTTCATTCGCAGCCCCCATAGTTGAATAAGCAACTTCAGCAGGTAAATCAAGAAGCATTAATTTCATCTTCCTCTACATCCGCATCATTCGACGTTCCCGACACTTGTTTATTGTAAAGTTATATATACTCATAGTAGATTTCATGATGGAAAGTATCTACTTTTTCAATAAATACAATTTTCGAAACCGGGAGAACAATAAATCAAAGTACCATGTACTACATGGTCTCACATCTAGTACAAGTGATTTCTTCCTGAGATTTTTGTTTCGAAATTGAATTGAATTACATTTCTCATTACAGTACAATTCTGAGATAATCTACGAAATTCGCGCTGCGAAATTCCAAAAATTGAGGATACTCGTGGCAGACTATTTCCATGAAGTAATTTACGAATTTTGCACAGCGTAATTCCACTAATATATGATTTACGGTGAACCAAGTTAGTACTGATTTTTGTGGCAGAACCGTACACGACTTTACAGCAAGGCAAAAATCTGAAACATACGGAAAAAATATCGTAAAAAATGGAAAACCTATGAAATGTATTTCGTACCGTTTCAATACAATTATTACAGTAAACTTAATTATCAAGTTATTAACTGTAAGTTTGATTTCTTTAGAAAAACTGTTTTCATTGCTGTTTTGATAGTACGCTCCGAGTGAGAGTCTCTTTTGATCGTAACAGTGATCTATTTGCATAGAAATCATCTGAATAGCACCTATATCACTTCTCTCATCATCACATAACCTAAAAAACAAACACTATCGCCATGGTGACAACCTATATAACACCATTAAATAATACAGACATTTCAATACTGATTGAAAATACAATTTCTCTAGCGGGTGGCAGTAAAGCGATGAAAAGTTTGCATTTACTGAAGAATACAAGTTCCTACTTTTAAAATCTGTTGCAGCCCACAATTCACCCACTCCCGAACATGGCGAGACTGATAAACAATTCCAAAAAGTGCAAACATTTTTTATATCAAACGTTGATGCTGCGGTTTGGACAAAACAAAAAATACCCGTTGTAAAAACGCTACGGGACAAGTTTAGGGTAATGATGAGAGAAAGACACTCAGAAAATGTTTGAAATGCAATTATGGTCTGGGATATCGGAGGATGTATGAGAAATACAGCAACTTCCAGATGACTTTTTATTATGAAAAAAGAATGCGAGGAGAATAAACGTCGGGAGAAAAATATATTATCGCAAAGATAAGCTTCACTTATAGCTGCTGGTGATGAATTACGTTCGTTTGCTGTAAAACGTAGTTGTACGGACACGAATGTCGGAGAACCTTCCGCTACTAGCTCACGAAACAGTGACATAACCATCCCAAAAAAGTTGAAGCGTTGTGTTGATGACATGGATAGCTGAAATGAAATATTAAAAGAAAATATGGCAATGAAACGTGATGTAGAGGAAAAGAAACTCGCTATAAGATAACAGGAGATACAGTTAGAAAAGAAGAAGTGGGATGCTACAAAACTTAAGGAGAAACAGCTATTAATAATGGCCGAAGCTAATATAAAACTAGTTAACGCTTTAATAAACAAGAAAAATTAAACAAAACCGATTTAATTGTCAAGGTATTCTTCTAGAGACGGTGGTAAAATTTGAACTTGATCATTAATTTTACCCCCTTTATAAATACATACATGAAAATTGAGAAGAATAGCAGATGCTTTATAAAGTAAACCGATCGGTGCTTGACGGACATTTAAAATCCTGGAAAAATCCTGGCATGTCCAATACTGTTTCAAATCTCTATAGTTGTGTTCTACACTTACACGGACCTAACTCATTTTTGTGTTTAAAACAAGTTGATCAGCAGTTTCAATTCCTTTAACAAATGGCCGTTTCATTCATGAACGTAAGAGGTATGCCGAATCACCGAAAATATAAAACTGCCTTCCATCTATTTGGAGAACATTTCTTAAAATAGCTTCCCATCCACTCTCCCGAAACAACGTTAGATCGTGTCTCCTTTCTACGTCTGGACCATAAAGAGAAAACATTAGGCCATCAGACGTGGTAATTGTTTGGTATATTAAACAATTCATACGTCTATGGCCTGAATAAATCGATCTTTGGTTTGTTTTAGGTCTACCAGGTCTACATATTTTAATCTTAGTGCAATCTATGAATGCGACGCAGCTGTCTAATGGTGCACCTGCATCACGGATGGAATCAGCATAAAGTAGAGCTCTACTCCGCAAAACATTTACTCTCATGTCTAGAACATAGCCGAATTCTTCAATTATTTGGTCAAGATTTTCCCAGAATATTGCTGACATCTGGGACTGAAACATGCCAAACTTATCCTCTATGTCAGACCATCTTACCGTTGTAGCCAATCTTTGTAAAAAGAAGCAAGTACTAGTCTTAGGATCACACCTATACTGATTTCGAGATAAAACACAGCTCCAGTTAATCTTTTCATTTATCCTTCCTTTGTCAGTCTTTTTAAATCTGAAGTCCTTTAGGCATTGGTTAGCTGAATATATATTTATATTGAACCTAAGTGATTTAATATGTAATAATCTTCGCAACATTAGAAGAACATTTTTGTGCTCTGTGTTTGCACGACGTGCCGCGTAAAGGATCTGAAGATATTCCGCATCTAGTAGAAGAGCCTGCATTGCTCGTCTTTTCCATAATTCTCGGCGTTCGCGGCACAAATTGATTCTATAGTCGGTTATGCGCATGTTGATATCGCTCAGCGACTAGGTCGTTATTTTCTCTATTTTTAAATTGGGGGGATGATGATTATGGTTTTCAGAGATGCATGCACACAGCTCCTTACTCTCTTCATAAAATCATTTTACTTTGCTTTAATTTTTTAATTTGTTTACAGTTACATATTTTTCTAAAACTATATTACCGTAATTTCATTTTCTCTTGGTTTCCTGAGCTACAGTAGACTTCGTGAAAACGTATCCCGAAAAACTGTAGGAAATTGGTTCACCGTATATCCTCTAATAGAGAGTTTTCGTATAATCATTTCACTTAAATGTGACTTAATTCACGTACGCAAAACATGCACGGGTATCTGACAATGCAAAAATTAATCATTTTGTAATCCATCATTTCACTTAATCAGAGTTTAAGTCACGGCCGAATCACTAAGTAATTAAACGGAAAAAATGGGGAAACAATTATTTTTTATGAGGAAACAGTAATGACGAAAGAAATTAATGGATTGCATGTACATCGGCATTAGTTTCCATGAACCACATTGTAATCGGAGACCTTGTAGGACTTGGTCGGCCTTGGAATTTTTTTTTCTCGTCTGTGATGGTTCAAGATTCCGACTCAGTTCCTCTACGCCCACAACCGACAAAAACACAACCGAAACCTTTCCCAAACAGCCAATAAAAATAAAATTATCTAATTGGAACGACGAAAAAGACAACGACATGCGATATGGAGTGTGGTGATGCAACAGTGATCAGCGATCATCAAAACAATGGAATTAACTAAGCAGAGGTTATTGAATCCCAGGGTGACGGTACGAACCAGGCACCAAATAGGCCAGTACGTTTCACAAATTCTCTTGATACCCAATTTCTGAAAGCAGTATTGTGCATAGATGCCCATCTCGCTGCGCACGGAGAAACTAAAATCAAATTCACGGACACACGCGCCGTCTTTCTGACGTCAGCTCCGCTTAGCGTGTTTCACAATGTGACGCAGCCAAATTGGAAGAGTGTGAAAGATCGGTATAAAAAACTAATTGCTGACCACCACATAGCGGTGACTCGTAATGGTGTGGCTAGTGGAAGAATTGAAGTTCGAGGGGAATGTGAGATTTTTCTTGACGACATAACACAGGCGGTTGATGAATTAGACGAAAAAGGTTGCGCAGAGCGCCACGAAAAAACAGGTCTACTCGAACGTTTAAAATTAAGTGGCGAACAATTGAGAGATCTGCAATGAACCGCAGAAGAGGGGACATTACACCAACTAAAAGAACACCCATTTCAAGGAAAAGGAATGCATCGGAAGATGCTGAGGATGACGAAGAAGAAAGAATGGCAGAACATGTGTTAGTTCAAAAGGATACTACTGAAAAATGACTTAAGATGGAATTTGATAGCCTTGCGTTAGAGAGAATGAAATATGAACGTGAAGTGGCAATGGATGCATCAATTTAAGAGAGGGATGTTGGGATGGAGAATATGCAAGACGTCTGCAGTTGGATTCGGATAGGCTGGAAATGGATAAGGTTCGTTTAGAAATGGAGAAAGAGGAACGGAAATCTGGTATAGAAGAATGAAAACAAAACAGTCTAGCCTCCGTTGCAATTGCGAAGTATTTCATGTAGATATTTTATTAAACGTTGATGTTCAGATATGTTTGCATAGTTAGTGGATGGCATTGGAAAATACTACTTGTTTGACCCCCATGTCCGAGACATACCTTGAAATTCCACAATAGCGCAGATTCTCTAAACATCAATTCGATTGGTGCTTGTCGCGCGTTTCACATACGCCGGTAGTCCATCGATGACCACATTTGCTTGAGGTCTTTTTAAGACCATTCAACAGCAACACGCGCTGCGTTCATTGATGCGTTATACAAATGTTGCTGTAGACTTGCGAGGTTTCGTTGATAAGCATTTTGAATCCATGGTCATAGAATGTAAGCAGCATCTCCAAAGATACATTACTGCCTTTCGTTAATTTGTAACTTTGTCTGTAGTTCAGCATCGAGGTGACCCTGCTGTTACAACGTCAAATCATGACGTTTTCCTACGTCTGGACCGTACAAATATAAAATAAGCCCGTCAAGGGTTGTAATGGTTTGATAAATTAGACAGTGGTACCGTTTTTGTCCACTGTAACATGTCCGCTGCTTTGCTCCAGGTCTGCCTGGACGTTGCATTGCTATCTTGGTACAATCAATGAATCCAACGAAATTGTCGAGAGGTGCACCATTTCCGTGGACGAATTTAGCGTAGTCCTCTGCACGATCGTTCAGCAAATTAGATCTAAGGGTAGTAATGAGTTCTCCATAAGTGTAAATAAAAGACTCAACTGCTTCCCAAAACACCTCCGACAAAACATAGTCCAGCATCCCGAATGTCATTTAGATGTCCCTCCATCGGCAGGGAGCAGCGAATCGGCGCATGACGATGCAACCAGCTGTTAGTTCGTCGCAAAAATATCTGCTCCTCTCCGTTTGCCCATCACAGAAGTTAATAATCTGTGAGACACTGTGTAAATCCCCGTTGGGGAAACGAAAATTTGCTAGGATTTGTTGTTCCGAGTATATGTTTAAATTAAAAGTCATCCCTTTGACATTTCTTTCCCTCACCATCCTTTTTTCAAGTCTTTCTTCTGTCTTTTTAGACCTTTGTATAATTTATATACGAACACATCGCATTCATATCCACCATCATCGCATGGTGAAACATCCTCCGTTTTCTTTTGATGGCTTTTTTCACGTTCCCGATTGAGTAATCTGTTTGCCTCATGTTTGTTACACATGAGACGATGTAATTTCAGTTTGTTTGATCACATCATACATATGGCCGTTTTTGAGTTCACAAAAAAAGGAGGGAAGAAAAACAAACCAATACGATATTCATTTTTACGATACTCATTTTTTACATTTGACCAAAAAGGCGGGAACTGACAAAACAGAAATTGTTTTTACATGTACTCTGGGAGGTTACTTGACACTGAATTTTGTGTGAATTATCGGTTCTGCCAAAATCACTTCACAAAAAATGACTGAAAAAAAATGACTAAAACATCGGTACAAATTCAATCAGTTTCTTTAGTCATTAGAGATTTTTGGCAAACCAAAAAGTGGTTATGAAGTTATGGTTATTTCTGAGCACACGTGGCAAAAAAATAACGAGATTATTTTTTAGAGAGATTTGAAAAATCCAGTTTGGCAAACGGTTAATGATTGAAAGTGGGTAAATCAGAAATGACGGGTTTAGGTATGCAAAGAGTGAGGTGATAAATGAAATTGAGAACGAGGGAAATAAGGACTTGCTCGTTTAATTTAAATAACTACTCCGATTTCATGGCCTTCATGATTTCAGGTTAAAAGTGACAGACCTACCAAAACTTGCAAACCTACTTTTCCTTGAGAACGGTGTGATAAGAAGGCGACGATATCTGTGTGACACTATAACGTCATGTTGCATTGTTCTGAAATGTCTATCTTCCCCTTCTAATGGTACCGATTTAGAAAGAACTTTCGGAATAGGAAGTTCAAAACTGAGTGAAATCTTCTGGGAAACCACAGAAGGTTTCACTGCAACACATGGGCATCACCTCACTGAACTGAAATCAGAACTACTCAAATAAAAGACAAAACTGTATGCGAATTACATTAAAAATAATAGCGTACAGTTGGATAAGTCCGTTGGATTCATTGACTGTACTAAAATAAGGATGTACAGGCCGGGTGTGGTAAGTTCTTTACAAATATCTTACTACAGAGGACACAACAGAATGCCATGCTTAAGTTTCCAATCGATTACTACATCCGACGGGCTAATATTTTCTCTGTATGTACCAGAGGTTGGGCGCCGTCACGATCTTACATTGCTACATGGGAGTGGGATAGAGGAGGTTCTATAAGCCTGTCTGAAAATTCAGATTGAACAGTACTATGTTTTCGGCTATGATGCGTATACACTTCAGCCGCGGTTCCAGGTCGCATTCAACCGTACGTCGGCAACTCCAGCCCAACAAGCATTTAACACTCAGATGAGTAGTATTCGCGAGACGGTGCAATGGAGCTACAAGGACTCGAAACAGATGTGGACACGAAATGAATATGCTCGAAGTCTAAAAGTGAGACAGGCACCCATCTCTCTATTATACATAGCATCAGCTGTTTTATTAAATTCTAGAACATGTCTTGGAAACAGAGACCAGGTTGGATCTTACTTCAAATGTGCAATTTCAAGCTTGAGAACGTATATCAGTTCCTAATTTTTCACTTAATTTTTTCCGAACTCGTTCGCCAATGAAGACAAAACGTCCACCACTTTTTCTCTTTCCTGCGCATCAATTTCTAGGCGTTTTCGGTCCACTTCCAAATGCTTCTCGTTTGTTTCGAATAGCCTCATGGAGCGATAATTTTCTGCGTTTTCCTTTTCCTCCATCAGTTGAAGTTCTTGTTTTTTAATTTGAAATTTTGCGGGAATATTTTTACCGTTCCAACATGTCGTTACACAAAAATTTCTGCATCTCATCGTCTAATTCTTCCTCTTCCAGCCGACGTTTCTGTTCACGCCCTGAATAGTCCGTACCTGTAGACAACAAATCCCCACCACCGTTTTCAATACCTTCTTCTTCTATTTTCTGTTCTACACTTCCACGCAGTTCCACTGCCATTTCTCTGATACTATTACCACTATATATCAGTTCTTGCTTCCTTGTCCTAACAGTCTCGTTCTCGACACGCCGTGCCTCGTCTTTTTTATCAATCTGTTAAATAATTTCATCCAGTAAACTGTCCGCCTCTGACACTTCGGCTGCTATACCAGATGCAGCAGTATTTCCAGCAACAATTTCTCTCCTCTTCACGAGCAGGAGCCTAGAACGATCTAATAATCTTTTTCTGATGGTCGGGTGACAAACTTAATCATCCTCGGTTCCATCATTTTGAAGAATTCTGTCGCCACTTTCTCGAAAAGTTTATCAACGTTTCTCCATTTAGCAATGTGGGCCCCAACCGTAGTTACCCCCTTCAATAATGTAACATCGGCACTTGCATCAAAACAAAATCGTCGTTTTTGTAAATTTTTCTTTCCCTCCCGTACCGCCTTTACCTCTTCAACAGCAGCCTTTAGATCCTCACGTTCCTCACTTAACGCAAATAATTCGGCTTCACTCCGAACTTGTAGTTGTTATGGTGGCCACCCATCCATAATCCCGTCATCATGTAGAGTAGTGCTCGCTCCGTTGGCGTCAGTGACAGTTTGGACGGTGGTGGTACGGTTAGGGGCGGTGGTGGCGCGGTTTCGGGCGGTGATGGCGCTGTTCGAAAGGGTGAGGTCACGGTTGAAGTTGATGATGGCACGTTTTAGGACGGTGGGGGTACGCCCGTCCCCTTGCTCTATCATCATTGGAGCAAGGTTGCGAAATGAAGATGTTGATGTCGGTTTTGGTTGCATCGTCGATTGAGAGGGAGGAACAGCACGATTGCTTCGGTGTAGTAAGGGGACCACGGGAGAATGGAAATTATTTCGACGGCGGCAAAAACGATAAAATCAATATTGTTTTGTTTTGTTTTCGCATGCCGAGCACGGCATGCACGGCATGCATGCATAAAAAGAGAACGACTTTTCGCAATTATAACCATTTTGGGGTTCGTTATTTGCCCTCAAATAACCACTGGTGAAATGGCTATTTCATTCATTTGCGGTTATTTCCGCCACGTGGCTTACGCCGGTGCATGCCGGTGCCGAAAATAACGAAATATTAACCACTTTCGGGAATTTTCGGGTTTGTCAAAACTCTCTATCAACACGTGAATTCACCCAAACTCTCTAAAACGAAATGTCTCACGAAATGTTTACATTTTCAGAAAATGGACACGTATGGTGCGAGATATTGGAACGTGTCTAAATGAGCCGATATTTGTCGGAAACAGTAAGTAGTGATGGAACTTCTCTCCCTACCAATTACTTCCATTTTAGATGATTCTTCTACTGAATCGTACCTTTTCCTCTTTTATAGTGATCATTACAGTCGTTTTCCAATTTCCTACCTTCCGTCAATGTCGATTTCTCAACGGCACTTTTGTTTTTATGACCCTGATGTCCCGGCGGTTGGAGGTGTGAACAAAATGGCCACGAAAACGCGCCGACGTGGGCCCTGTATTGCTACATCGATATCACACAATTTTCTATCGTTGCATTTCCCCTTTCTCCAGTTTTACTATCTCCAGTCACAACCACACGTGTTTTCCGCAACGTGGCATTTCTCTGTTTTCCAACGTTCCTAACACCTTGTAAATGCACCGCCTCTCTCACATTCAAAGCACAATACATCACGAAAACACACTTGAACTAAAAAATGAGGGTCATAGAAATCGGCGCCATGTATTGCATTGGCTGTCTTAAAAATTACATGTTTTTTAACATTTTTTTTAAAAAAAAGAAATTAAAAAACATGTAATTTTTAACATTTTTTAAAAAAATGTTTTTTAAAAATATATATTTTAAACTCTTTCAAAACTATCGAAAGGCTATCAGCGAAAATCGGACCAAGACAAGGAAAGAAGTTGGTGACAAATATTTTTCGACAAGTCACCGATTTCATTTAATGAAATCACCTAATGCGTTATGTTACACTCTGTATCGCAAAATATTTTCATAAAAAACTCAAAAAATTTCAGTTGTTTCATGACATTTTTTGAGATACAATTTGGATCGCCGAATTCAGGAA
>JAULBU010057659.1:0-11982 GCA_032358235.1 Odonthalia washingtoniensis | reverse complement strand
CAGCCACAGTAATCGTAGCGAATGGACAGGCCGTCTGCATCCTACGCACAGGCTCCCTTACCCTACACAAGCACCCCAAACCACTCCACTTACATGCATACGCCACGACTGATTTTAACAAGCCGCTCCAGTCCGTGTCCAAACTAGCAACGTCTCATGACCTCCTCTTCACAGGACATCATGCCTTTCTGTGCCCCCCTCTATACATTCGTCCCCCAGCCAAGCCACTCGTAACTGCAACCAAAAAGCTAAGACTATACCACATAGACACCCGGGTCAATCCGACTTTCTCAATGTCACCATCTACACATTCATTATCATTCACCCCACCACTACTCATCTCGCCGATCTCTACGTTTCTAACAGCCATACACCGCGTCCTCAACCATGCGGCCCCGACTGCCTTGTCTCGACTCGCTCGCTTATATCACCAAATTCTCTTCTTCTACTCCCACCTTCAACACGACACAACAGCTGAAACACCCCTGCCCACGTGCCCCTGCCATATATCCCGAAGACGACGTGCTCCCTGTTTTCACGCTACAAAACCGCCGCAAACTCCCTACCCACCTTTATCTAAAGTATCCCATGACACAACCATACCCCCTCCCCATCGAAATCGGAAACCACTGTGTACACGCATTGGTCTACCGTGCCACTAGTTACACCGCCATTATCCCGCTTCGATCTCGTGCCGCTGTCCCGTCCGCTGCTAAGTCAGTCGTATCGCTAACACCTCAACTCCACATAGCACAAAATTATTATGCATTCAAAAAAACATAGAAATCAAATAGAAACGGCCTACGTGTAAATTTAGAGCGATGAGGGGACGACCAAAAAATTAATAATATATTAAAATATTTGAAATCCCCTAAACACCCCTAAGAATATGGTGTGACGAGAACAGTGAAGATAGAGAGAAAACGTCTCATGATTCTCTCTTCCTGTTCTGAAGCTTTTAGTACTGCTCATTGTTAAAAATGAGGAACGTGTAACGTGTCAGACGGCTGTGACTATGACAGAAGAAACTCTCACAAAGAAGATAGTCGTGCCCAAGTGGTGTAAATCTGCATGCGGTCACCCCATTTAATCGAAACCTTGAGTCAATAATCAGTGTTTTGTACTGCAGTTTACATGACAAAGTTTTGTTGGTCCAGGAAAATTTAATTTTCTTCGCTCTTCAGTTTCAAAATAAACCCTGTCACGATCCAGTCGGTGACCTATACCTTTTACTTTTTGATACTTCGGATCACCACTTCCTGGCTTTGCGTCAATGTAAAGCTAGCAATTCTTTGCGATGCGAGCACCCCACCTCACTTCCCCTTTCACCTCAACGTAGATAATCTACGTAAATCCCGCAGTGAAATCGATCAATTCCTTTACTTACATTGTTACTCATAAAAAACAATTGAAATTCAGGATTTCAAGATTTCAAAATTTAAATCTGTTTCAAATTTAAAAAATTTAAAAAAAATTGCAGATTTTCTGTTGAAAATACACCTGTAACTGTTTACATCGTACTAATCAGACTGCAAGTCGGACGAACGAACTGCACCTCTAGTGTATGAGGGCGACTTGATTGTCGTCGTGAAAGCGGCAATAGTACATTTGTAGTGTATGGGTAATGCTCAAAGGCTGAGAGCAGGCCCCCTGATATTAAATACACAACGAATTTGAGAACTCTCAATAATATTAGCAAATTTCGACTGATTAATATTCTGAGACTTGTGACTAGAAGCTAAGATACGAAAAAGGAAAAACTAGCTATGAGCTCTAACATTGATTGTGCGAAACAATCTTGCCTGAGAGGCCTTCGACGCTACAAGATAGGAGAAGAGTTTAGTATGTGGATGCTGAAGTTCTACCGGGAAAATGTATGAAAAAAGGCTCCGCCGCTACTTTTTGTATGACGATAAATTAATTTGCTGAAGTAGCAGCCAAGAAACTTGACACAATCTACGAAAAGGGGACAGCTGCGGAAAAACTTGAAGCAAATGAAAAATATTTAGAAGAAGAAATGTTGGCGCGTATTTAGCGCATCCGTTGTCTTGCAACATTAACAATGCAATCTCTACAAGCATTATATAAGAAAGGTGAGAAGAGAAATTTATGGGTGGCATTAATGAACCAATTCCAATCAAAGCATAAACACACCCTTCGAAACATTCATTAATAATTTATTAATATTAGCATGGAGTCGACCGAAAGCCTTGTGGAATACCAAGGCGGGACCCCATAACTTACAAAAAGACTCCATAACACGGCATGCTCAGTCCCCGATACCCATGAGTGGGGCACTCTGACCAACGGCTTATTGGATGTCTCTCAAATCATTCTCGAGCATGATAAATCTATCATTCTTAGACTCCTATTTCCAAGAGCTGATGGAAAAGCTCCAAGAACTTGCAAGATAAGACATCGATGACCCGATGACTCCTCTTGAACGACAACGCGTAAAAGGAATCCTATCAGCCGCATTTTCAACTACTGACAACAGTGATAAGAGAAGCACCAAGGGAAACTTTAAAGATGAATGCCATTAGTGTAATAAACCTTTCCATATGAAATTTGAATGCCTAATCAAAAAGCTCGCAAGCCCCAAGTGATGATAAAAGGAAGGATGAACATAGTTCAAGAAAAGTCAGAGGAAGTCCCGAATTATGCACAGATGTCTAAATGAAAACAACATTGGCCGAGATGGCCCATACAATGCTCATCGATGATAAATTGGCTAATCTATGGTGGGTTTTTGCGATATTATATGCAACTATGATACGTAATCGGTGTACGACATCGACCTTTCATAACCCCGTTTCAACGTTTCTTCCACAAAACTCCTGACGTCACAATCTTTGAAAGGTTTAGATTCACGTCGCAGATATACGTGCCTCTGCGAAATCGCACGAAACTGGAAGTGACGGAATGAAATGGTACTTTAATAGGCAACTCCGAATCCAAGTTGTGATATAAGGTGTACTTTCACGCAACAAGGAACATAGTGAGCACAAGGGATTCCACGGTCATTTAAGAGCCTTATGAGTCTTGTTCCATCGATAAACCACGTGCAATCACACTAAATAGGACCATAAGCGCTTCAAGTGAAGGAACAGGTACTTTAACCGTAAAGGGTAGACCGAAAAATGTCAAACAGGCAACAAAGGCACAGGTCGAAGTTCTGGAAACAACTCCAAGTAAAGAGAGAAGCATCGACGTCATCAGTAAGACGAATAATTCGTCATGTGATACTGTTTTGGTGCCATCAGAACTGCTACAGCCTAAAAAGAGGCAAGGGAGACCAAAAGGGTCCAAAAATAACTGAAGGACTGCCAGGAAACCAGCAGATACCAACAGAAGCGATGACTCTATCGAATGTTTCGGTCAGCACAAGTCTGAACTACTTCCCCCGAAGGAAGTGGATGGGATAATAGAAACACCGAAAAAATATTCCGAAGTCATTATTACTGCTCAGAAGGGGCTCGACGGTGATGTTTCAGTAAAAGATGCAATCATTATTTTGGAACAGTTGTCAATCCAAGTGATCACGCCTGAGACTTATGCAGAGGCGATGAGAACTGACCATGCAGAAAGTTGAAAAGCCGCCTGTGACGATGAGATAAGATCCATCAAAGCATTTAATGTGTATCAAGTTGTTGACACGCCACCCTACAGAAAGCTCATTGAAACGAAGTGGATATTCAAGATAAAGGAGAAAGAAGTCGGAAACATCGAAAAATTTAAAGTGCGTTGCTTTTTGAAAGGTTATATACAATCGTACGGTGTAGATTATGATTTAATCCACACACGAGTATCACGAATATCAACGTTGAGGACGATACTGTCGCTTGCTGTGAAACGAAAATTGAAGCTAAATCACATGGGCTTAAGCACCTCATTCCTTAATGCAGTGTTAAATGACGTAGTATATGTCAAACACCTACCAGACTACGAGAATATTCTGTCCAAATGTAGGTCACTGTTGCTAATGAAGCCTTTGTAAGGGTTAAGGCAAGGCTCTCGTATGTAGAATAAGACACTGGATCTTATTTCGAAAGAGAAGAGTGACATGGTGCCAATTCAAGCTGATTGTTGCTCATAAAGCAGGCGCAGAGAAGGGGTTCTGGATCTCGTTATGATTGCTTATGTCGATGAAATCTTGATAATGTCTAAAAGTAATCCTACGCTTGTTAAAGTTAATAATATTAAGAAAAGGATATTTAGGATGAAAGACCTGGGTATAGAGCGATGGTTTTTGGGAATACGTATTGAACAAATTGAACAGGGTGTTCTGATAACCAAATCCTCGTAAGCGCAAAAATTGTTGGAGAGGTTCGACATTGTGAACAGTAAGATAAATAAGGTCCCTCTGTCGGGTGGAGACAAACGAAGGAAGCTCGCATTTCTAACAGCACTAAATGAGCTGATATAATGTCAATACCACGAGCTTGTTGTGTGCTTATTGTATCTGAGCGTTTGTCCTAGTCTGTACATATAACTTAGTCTGTGGCCTGACTTGTTCGATATGTAATGAGGCCACATGAGTGCCATTGGCAGACATCCAGAGGGATTCTAAGATATGTGAAGGGGACGATGGACCACGGTCTGCTCTACAGTGTAAAAACGATTCGTGTGACTCGCATGTTTATTCTGATGCTAGTTGCGCTGATCATTTTTTGACGCGAAACTCGCAGACAGGATTGTTAACTTAAATTGTGGACCACCTTGTGGATTGAAATTCCAAGAGGCTGTCCATAATACCTCATAGTTTTGGCAACTCTAACGATGAGTGCAAGAAATCATCGCAGGAAGATAGAATTATCTCTTCTTTAGGAAGGTGATGATGGGAGAGATCTCCGTGTTTACTCGGTAGGCTGCTGTGCCGGTAATTGAATAATAAACGGTCGGCGGCAAAATAATTCACTGTAAAGCTGTAATTTGTGTTGTAAAAAATCGGTTCATAGTCAGCAAAAGTCACTACACGTATCGTGGCCTAATGGTTGGGAGACCCTTTACTAAACAATAGGTTGGGGGTTCGAATCTCGCAGAGAGCACCCAAAGGTAGGTACCGGTGTGAGATCTTGAAATACATCTCCCTTTGTGGCTGTGCCGCTTTCTCCTTCCTGCTATGTTAACGTTTTGGAATAACTCAGCTCGGTCCATATTTGCACGTGGAACGACTTGTTCTTGAGCTCGGAACGCCGGGGGAGGCAGGATACGTCACTGTGGGTTCTGCGACGCGAATAATTGTGTGGTTTCGAGTTTTTCTCGAAGGTCTAGGTGAGAAACAATTTAATACCACAGTAATTAATGAAGACGACATCGCATGTTTGCAGTAGTCGAAGGGGAGAGAATATTCCTTATGTCGAAGCACATCGGGCTTCGTTACCACTACCTTCGCGAGAAAGTGTTGGAGACGAGATTCGTTTGGATTACATCCCAAATGGGGATGAGCTTGCAGATTTGTTGACAAGGCCGCTCTGTTTTGCACGATTTGACGAACATAAATGCCGGATTGTCGTGTAGAGATCGTTGTTGATCGGTGGTGCTGATGAGGTGAAATGAGGGGAAGAAAGTTTTTTGTATATTATTATTTTTTACATTTCAGGGCCATTTCACGATCAGTAGGGGAGTATCTTATCTGAGGCACTAATTCTCGAAATTTCCCCTAACTCTCCCCTATTTCTTCCTAAAAATAAGTGAATCACTATCCTACCATATGGTCCAGTATTTTACCTTCACTCATACTGGCCTTAGAATTTCCCTATTTTTATTGCTTATTTTGGAAGGAGTCTATTGAGGAGCAGGAGTGTTGTAAATACACCTGTAGCGTATTAATCAGACTGTAATACGAACGAACGATCTGTACGTTTAGTGTATGAGGGCGACTTGACCGTCGTCGTGAAATCAATAGTACATTTCGTCGAAAGACTCAACGAACAAAAGTTGCGACGGCTGATTAGTGGAAGTATAATCTGCCACTGGTCAACAGTCGTCGAAAACAGGAGATCATAAAAATGTGAGTTGCAGGATTAATTTCGCAGAAGAGCGTGAGCATGCGGGTTTGTAAGATTGATTAGCAGAAGGGCGTGGGGATGCGAGTGTGATAAGACTTATTTGCAGGAGGGCGTGAGGATTCGAGTGTGATACGATTGATTCGCAGGAGAGCGTGAGGATGCGGATGTGATAATATTGAAAGAGGAACGCAAGTTCGGAGCGCGATAATTGAGCGACGGTTCTTTGTTGATAAAACGATTCTGGCAACAACAGCAGTGTTGTTGAAATAACTTGACGATAGTGTTTGTTATTGTTGAGCATACGTTTTTTATGATTAATTAGTGAAAAGGGAGTAAAGGATAGGGAAAAAAGTATGTGATATTATTTGTTATATGATTCCTATTTTTTAGAAAATAAGAATCAGCATCGAAGTATAACGACACAAATAGTTTGTTAGGGAGGACAGTTTGAGCGGTTTGAAGTGATTTTATACTTTATGGCGAATACACTTGTTTTAAATTAAACTAATGTTTCATCCCATTTGTATTGTATAAGTAATGCTCAAATGCTCAGAGCACGACTCCCGCTAATAAAAAAGTTACAAAGGATTTGAGAACCCTCAATAGCATTGGCATATTTGAACTCAGACACAAAAAGGGGAATGACTTGGTACTTCGGCATCACCACCTTCCAGCTTGACGTCAATGTAAATCTAGTAATGTCTTGCTTTGCGAGCAACACAACTCATTTCCTCCCCTTTAACCTCCAGGTAGATGATTATAGTATGATTGTATTTTCAAATTACCTCGTGGGTCTTTGACCGGCCCAGGTTGTCGTTTCGATTCTTCTCCGTCGGCGAAGTGTTGGAACGGAAAAAACGTGAAGTAAAAAATGATTCTGTAACCGTGAAAACAAGAACAAGTTCCTGTTTTCCGGGTACTCTTTATAGGTAAAAACTCAAATAATCAAACAGCGTAGAAATGCATTTCAACAAAACATTAGGGTAATCAACAAAACATCAGGGTAATCTCAATCGCTCTTACGAATAAATCTCCCTTGCCTGTTCTCAAATAGTGTAGGCTACTTTCACAATGCTCTACGTAAATCCCGCAGTGAAATCGATCAGTGCCTTTACTTACATTGTTAGTCTTAAGACATGAAAGATGATAGATGGCGCTGATTTATATGACACTTATTGAGTTTGGTAATTTTTCAGGTCAAAACGTGCAGTGATTGGCCAGAGTGGGGTTGAGGCCACTTTTCGGGGTATGTGGTGCTGTAGAATTTGTGTAGAATATAAAATGGAAGAAAGTACACATTGCACGGCTACGAGGTATGTTTGGAAATTTAAAAAATATATGTTTCATATGTTTAGTGAAACATGTCGCAACGTGAACTCTCCACGTAAATGTAGAGGAAAATGTTATGCAAATAAACAGGCGAGAATGTTTAGACATTTGTATTTGTGTGCTTTTACTCTGTTTTCCTCCCCACCTCAAACACAAGGACGGCGAATTCTAATCTATCCCCGATTGTGTATAGAAAGGTAATACACACATATCTCAATGACAGTATTATGAATCACTGTGCTTTTCCTGTCATACAGCACCAGTACCAGAGGTGCTTTAGCAAAACCTTCGGAACGGTTTTCTCACCAAATCTCAACATGTACAACGTCCTGCATTTATTAAACTTTTCACCAACCAGTATTCATGCAGGAATGGGAACATTTTTTATATACAGCAATGTACAGGAGCTCATGTTCGGAACTACCTGTGTTTTCCCGTCCAAACTCGGCTTCCCCAAATAAGTTTACTGGCCACAATTTCCCAAAAAAATATTAATTAGTGTTTCGTACTGTACGCTCCGTGTCGAAATTTAATTGGCTCAGATACATTTAATTTTTACCTCCCTCCCGTTTTTCAATAATTTCCGTCTCGAACTTTTCGAAAGAGGTCTGTACTTTTAGCGAAAACAGACTTTTCCGTCTCGCTCACGCCGCAACGAGGACATTACGCCAAGATCTGTTTTCACTCTATGAGATAATTAAGTACCCTCTATCACTTCCACTTTTCCGTTTGTCAATCGGCCGTTCCATTACATCTGCACTCAAAAACACAACTCAAATCCATCAGCGCCATCTATCACATTTCCTGTCTTAAAAATCAATTGAAATTTTGAACGTTTTTAAATGTTGTTTTTCAATTGATGCGGTTTGGAAGAATACGCTGATTTCTATGACACTTTTTACCTTTCGTAAAGTGACGACCCAAAAGAACCTGTATGGCCTGTGATTGGCCAGAGCGGTATTGGCGATGTATAGGGAGGTGTATGTTTTGGAATGATGTCGTAACCGTGCAGATATTGTTCTGAACAAATACAAGGCTTTCTTGAAATGGTTATACAGGAAGATGGAAACGTGGCATGGGAAGGTTGTAAGGCAACACGCAGTTAAAGTAACATTTTATGAGGTTAATGTTACAAGTAATGTATGTATAGTACGTGTATACTTTCCCATGCGCACATCCAAATCATCAATGGTTTGGCATAACATCGAATGCTGTGCAGACGTACATAAAATACATTGCTGGACATCCTGCTGTAATGTTACTCACAAGCATGCAGAGAATTGCTTGAGCTCTGAGCACCAATTACAATTGCATGCTTGCTAGATAATTGCTTGAGCTTTGAGCACCAATTACAATTGCATGCTTGCTAGAGAATTGCTTGAGCTCTGAGCACCAATTACAATTGCATGCTTGCTAGAGAATTTCTTGAGCACACATGCTTGCTTGCTTGAGAACTTATGACGTAGTCCATTATGGATTTCGTCCTTTGTCCATTACGACTACAACGCACTTTAAGAAACTTTAGTCCACATTCACCCGACTTGACAAGTCAGACTTGGAAGCGGACTTGGAAGATGACAAGTCCGACTTGAGGTTCTCCGGCATTCAACCAATGTTTGCAAGTCCTTCAAACAATGTTTGCAAACAATGTTTGCAAGTTCTTCAAAATTATTGAATGTGTAAATGTGAAGTGGGTGAGGTGTCATACATCACCATCATTAACTATTAAAAATTAACTAATAAAAATAAAAATATTTGTTTAGGGAAAACAAACAAAGAATTAGGATATTTGTTTCAGGAAAACAGGAAAACCAAGAATTAAGTTACTGGACAGAAGACATGAATAAAATTATTTTCTTTTCACTGACATTCAAATAAATTATTTATTTCTCCTTTGTGATATGAATAAATTATTCACGTGTAAAGAGACAGGAATATTTTATTCCTATAAAATTATTCAAATAATTTAAATAATTCGGATAAAATAAGACATACCGAGAATACCTATTCCTGAGTCACTATACGATTTACATCTGAAACGTCCCAAAGATCTTGATTAAACTTAAGGACAATTATCATCTGCAGAAGAATTAGTAGAAGGATACATGTTTGTCATACTAACTGTCCTTCCTCCTGCAACTATAATCTCCGTTAGACTATTCAAATCCGATTTCCTTGTCCTTCTCAACAATAGGACGACAGAGTTAAACGATATAGAATCAGCTCCGCAGCCAATCATTCCAAAAATCTGATTTCACTTCCCACCGCTTCGTCATGATCAAGCTACTCGTTCCATGAACACTTAAGTTGGAGATTTGGAGATTTGGAGATTACAAATCAACAAATCACAAAAACAAAAATCTACTTGTGGTACTTGTGGTAATGATCATGATACCATCGCGATTATATCATCATGGTAAACACTAACCATGGTAAACACTGAAATATCTCTTTGATGGAGACATTTTATTTTTAAAATTTGTTTGTTTTCTAGAAAAAATATCAAATTTCATTATCACAAAACTTTTGTCCACATTTAATGTGGATCCTAATCGCCAAAGTAATGTTACAATTGAGGAGGAACTATCGTTTGACAGTATGTTGTATTAATTTATTATTATTGTAGCATTACATTACTACTTTCATCACTTAGATGAGTTCTTTTTTTAAAAAAATTCATCACAGAACTGGCTACACATATAGGATTTAAGTTTAGGCTGACGTGTATGACCATTTAAGGGGCACGTCCTCATACAAATCAGCGCCTTTACCTATTTTAATTTCAAAAAATTAAAATATAATTTAAATTTGAAAATGACCATGGTGATCAGTATCTCTAAGCTGTCTTCTAATTTACCATGGTGATCAGTTTCAGTTTCTCTAATCTGTCTTCTCATTTCAGGCCTTCCAACCCCTGGAAATGAGGACATTTCTTACAACTTCTTGTCTAACTCTCCCACCCGGAACTACCGTAGGATTTCTAGATAAATAATTTGCCTTTCCAACAAAAAAATGACAAAATATATAGCTGACATCACCTGGATACCAACTTTTAGGAAGAGTTATTGTTGCGAAATGAAACAATAAACATCCATATCATATTATGGATGATATATATATATGTAGCACTTATATTAATATTAATATAACTGACCGAATCATAATATCATACTATTATTGTGATGACTATTTCATATCAACTGCCAGGGCAACGAAGTTAGAGCAGAACTGGAGAAGTATTTCAAATTCATCCAAAAAGGACAGATAAACGAGTAATCCCCACCCAATGATATTTCTGTGTGGTTTATCCATGTTAACGATCAGTTTACTGTGGACAGCTGGCGGGGAGACACGTGGCTATCGGTGAGCCAATCAAACCGTGCCATATGTCAGGACGAAAAAGGCGGCATCGCCACAAAAAGCCATACCGGCTCTACCCTGCCAGACACTGGCCCCGTTCCTAGGGCACCCGCCGGGTATTGAACTGACAACCACTCGTATAACAAAGGGTCTCCAGATCACTAAGCCACAATGCTGATTGTTCATTACAATTGATTGAGCGGCTCCTTATTCAGTGTTGGCCAACGATGAATTCAATCTATTTGCATCGTATCAAAGGGCGGGAAATCTTCCGATTAGTATTTATAGACACACTTACCAGTGTGACTGTTGTTCGAATAAAAAGGGGATCCATGTCATATATATATTTTCCTTAACGTTAGTTTTGGTACCCTCTCTGTCAGAGGTTTCTACAAAAATTTTATGTAGTTCAGGTAATATTTCTCAAAAATAGGGAAAATGGTCAAATTCTCGTCGTACAAACATGTTTTCTCATCCCACTCATTTCTTTAGATTCTGTTCCCACTTCTTTTATATTTTCGTTTCGTTGTCACCTTCTTAAGCAGCGGTGGCTGTTGTAAGGATTCTTCTCATGTATTGTCGTTATGAATACTTTACGGCGACGTAAAAGCGGATAGTTTTTTGAAAAGCCACTTTACTTTTGGACTCCGAGTAGGGAACAATACACATTGCGCGCCACACTGTCTGCTTCAGAAACTTGCCTTGCAGCTCAGCTGCTACATGCAGGCTGCATGTACCACAAATGTTGATAAAAGATGAAATTTTTTATTTGCGTTCTGCATGCTTCACTTTCAATATTATTTTTAAAAAGTTTTTCTTTTCTTTTCTTTTGTTTTTTAGTTTTAGTTTTAGTTTTAGTTTTAGTTATAGTTATAGTTATAGTTATAGTTTTAGTTTTAGTTTTAGTTTTAGTTTTAGAAAAACAAAACGGAAAGTGAAGCATGCAGAAAGCAAATAAAAATATTTTAAGAAATGTAAAAGTACAAACGCAAATTAAATGTTTTTAAACTTTTTATTTCGTTTGTTAGAGCATCTCGAAAAGAGGCCCACTTTTAGTTTCGAGAAATAATCGAAGTGTGCACTGTATATAGGAAAATGTGCCTCAAAAATGGGCTGCAGGTACAATCGTCAAAGCTTTCTTTGAATAAAATATCCAAGGGTACTACAGTGCATGTACACAACAGTACAGGGATTGCAACCAATAGGATGGCATTCTGCGTTGAAATGTGTCACCATGTTCGCGCTAAATCGGTTGACTACCGAAATAAAGTGACGGCCCGAT
>JAULBU010057648.1:0-11982 GCA_032358235.1 Odonthalia washingtoniensis | reverse complement strand
CATGTAACGTCGTTGAAAGGTGGCGTTAGATAAGGAGAACAGAGAAACGGCCGTGAGACGTGTCTTTATTACAAGAGAGCGTGAAGCCGTTTCGGTGAAGGTCTGATTTGCGAAGCTACCTTCGAATGGTTCAACGTGTCCCGGTATGCCTCGGGG
The DNA here is from genome assembly GCA_032358235.1 of Odonthalia washingtoniensis. NCBI lineage: Eukaryota > Rhodophyta > Florideophyceae > Ceramiales > Rhodomelaceae > Odonthalia > Odonthalia washingtoniensis. Next base: position 11,826 of record JAULBU010057648.1, on the reverse strand, counting down.
ATGCCTCTTGTAGGCATCGCCGGCGCGTGCTCGGACGGCAGTGAGAGTGTGTATAACACGTGGCGACGTGTGCGGCTGTGTTGGCACAGGTGCAGTACGTATCGCGTGATACACTACAGTCGTGATTTGCGAATATTTTTGATATGGAAATTTGGTGTGACTGGGACTTAGAATTACTCTCAATAGACCAATCTATTTCATGTAACAGACCATGCTTTTTCTCTTCCCTGGACGTGTGTACGTCAACATTTCGGAATTTGGATGGAACAAAGAATAACAGGAAAACAAAGCAACCCAAAGGTGTCAGCCCAATAGTGTATGTATTTCTGTTTTTTGTCGTGTTTCCTCACCATGGTTTCGATGTTGCCCCCTAGCCCCCATGCGTTTACTGTTGTTACATATAATTCATAGTTATGATTCATCAAACGTTTCAAGTCATTTCTACTCTTCTTCTGTTTTGTCATCTTTTCTGCTCCTCATGCGACAAAGCACTTCTGCATCAATCGCAGTTCAACCAATAAGACTATGCCACGTGTAAAATCTGCAAAAGTAGAAATAACGCCGTTCAGAGTCGAACTCGGATCGGCATGGTTAACAGCAGCATCACCGCGACTAACCTACACAGCCCTGTCATCATCACTTGCAAGCTGAAGGGTATCTTGATATACTATTTTCCTTACAGTATTACAGTGACTGTAATGTTCGTCACATACACCATGATTCGAATTTGACTGGAAGCACATGACATATGCAATTCGAACATTGTACTAATTTAGAGAACAAAGATACAATATAAATAAAGGAGTGAAGCGGAAGTGTGGGGAGGAGAAACACACACAACAGAAAAAAAACTTTTTAAGAGGCTCTCTTCGGCAATTCACCCTCGTCGTTCTCATGCATTCGTTGCACCTTTTATGATTCGTCACCTTTTCTACTCTTCATTTGATTTGTGCACTTTTCTTCTTTATTCACCTCCCACCATTATTTATTTATTTATTTCCCCCTTTTCTCCTTATTAAGGTCATCTCTAGTTAGGTACTCAGTTCGAATTGTTGAGTTCAAACTCAGCCCGTCAGGTGCAAAGTACTTTATTACACTGATGCCAGGCTGGTGTCTTTGTGTAATAACGTACTTTTTGGCGGATGTTTTTATGTGGAGATACTGCGATACGAAGTCCTCAGCTTTTTTTGAACTCACCACGTAACTCAGGGCCGTTCTATAAGTTTTTAAAAATTTTCTAGCTCAGCAACAAAAATTTTGTTGAGTAAAGTGTAGTAAAGTGGGACTTTCTATAAGAAAGGAAGGGGACTGCAAAATCTTGTCAAAACAAAGCTCTATTTTTATTTTTGCAGTTAACGAGTACAGGTGAATTTTAATTCAAGTTGTACTGTTTGAATTGAAATTGAAAAGTGATATGGGAGAATCGAAAGTCCGTCGTTTACGCGGGGAGTGGACAGGTAAGCGAAAGCGAACAATTAAACTGGAACACTTCTAGTGTTCCATTCCATAACAGGATGGGCGCGATCCGGCGGGACTAGAAATTTCAGGGACGAACGGGACGCAGTGCGGCAAGCGAATGTACGCTATGAGCAACCTATTTATTAAAAGAACGAATGAAATAAGAATCAAGAAAAGGAGAAGCGTTCTTATGAAGATAATCGAACAGGTTGTCAAAGATGTTGTTAATGAGATTGTACATGACGAGTCCCAATTGAAGGGACCTTTGCAGGCATGAGAAAAGGTAAACTTCAACGATCACTGTGCGTCCCTGATGGAATCCGAATTTAACCGTCTCTACCGTATGACATATAAACAGTTCCAAAATTTATGGGAATTGAGCACCCTTTACTGCAACCAAAGGAATAAATGAAACGCAAATGAAACTGAGCTGTATCGGTGGAAGTGATGCTAATGGTGACGCTGAGAATCATAGGAGGAGAATCGTATCTCGATTTTTCATGGCCATATGGAATTGGAAAAGTCTACTGTTTACAGTATCTTTGAAGAAACTATTAACGTGCTGAACTCGAAACTACGAAATATAAACTTCACGACAACCGAAGAGTAATATCGGCAAGATTTAGGAAGATTTATGAAACTGAAACAATCGCCACTGAATGGAATCGTGGTTGCTCTGGACGGAATTGCTGTGGAAATGGTGAAACAATGTTCGGATCATATTGGAGATCCACACAAGTAAAATAACAGAAAAGGATTCTTTTCCATATTAGTCCAGGGAGCGGTGAGATCAGACTTTAAGCTCTTGTTTGTAAGCGAAAAAATGCCGGTAGCACACATGATGCAACTGCAATTGAGGGGACGAAACTATATGATCTGGTATCGAAATAGCTGCTTCCGCCCTGGCCTCATGCACTTGGTGACGAAGTGTACATTAACAAGGGATCATTACTAACACGATACTCCGGGACTGTAATCCAGGAGCAGGATTCATTCAACTTTTACCTCTCCTCCTGCAGAATAGTCGTGGAAGAGACACTCGGATTTTTGGTGAATAGATGGGGCATCATATGGTAGCCATTAAATATTTTGTACATGAAACTATAAAAATAGTCTAGTCTGCTGCAAGCTCCATAAATACATTGTTGAAAAGGAACAGAGGAGGTTTTGGATTGGCCGCCCAATCATTTCTTCAATGGCGTCATTGGTGATCTAACGATTCATTTTCAGAACTTAATTCATACAGAAACGACCACAGGTAGATATAAGAGGACAATCAGCCAGAAATTGTCTATTCAAGATGAAATAGCACAATGTGTACAGAATTTTGGCTATTTGAAGTATATTTTCATAAACTAGTTTTCGTTCTTCTGTTTTTGTTATCAAGCTTATGTTAATTTTTTTCTATAGACAGTAATGTGCTTCTAAATGCCCTACCCTCTGCGTCAGTAGTCTCGGACTTTAATCTGTTCAGCTATTCATCTTTCGAGTGATTCGTCGTGCTATCGGTATACAAAATGGGCACCAACGCGCTCAGGCTCTCCAATCCGCATATTCTAATTTACCTAGAATCAGCGGATGTTCTTTCAGGCCTATAGCTTGACGTTTGCGTACTGCTTTTTGCTCCTCATCACTGTAGTAATTAATCCCCTCTTCCTTCTGGGATTTACTCCGTACCGATGGTGTTGTCATTGACTGAAGAATCGGATTTTTCTTCACAAAGCAATGGGTTTACATAATGTACGAATTACCACGAAAAGAATGTGTCATTGTATCCGGATCTCCCTGTCTGCTTGATTCATATCGTATGACACATGTACCATAAAGAGATTTTAATTTTGCAAGCTTAGATTTTTAAACCGAAGAATCGCGCCCACATACCATTCTTCGGGGATACATTTCCACAATGTTCGATCGTATGACACCTCTGGAAAGTCGATTTACATCCAGTAATGTGAAGCTTTCATCATTCAACAATGGGGCAATTCGTTCATCCCAGGGATCTTTTGGTTGACTATCAAGTTCGTGTCTCGTGCGACACATATGAATTTGCTGTCGAGAAACCAACATCCTTGGGTCCGCCAATACATGTAGAATACGTGGGAATTCAGACGTCTCGAAATCGGCACGTCGAGGAGATTTAGAAATTCTGCAAGCAGATTTTGTAGGTGTTACGATTTCGGAGGCCACTCTTTTTATAGACGCCACTTCATTAATCCATACCAGCTTCTTGTCGTTCCCAGAACATGAAGTAACATGAACATTAATAGTAGGACAGCGATAAAATTTTAATCCAATTTCGGATGACAAGTCATCGCTGTCACTTCGGTACAGCATAGCCTCAAAGACTGCACTTGATAGTACCTTCAGTTTAAATATTCTAGTAGCGCTTAATTTTTTTAAGTCCTCTTTTAGCCTTGTTTAATTTAAAACTTTGAGAGCCTTAACCACATCATTCATTTACTCCCCTGTAAGCCCGTTCAATTGAACTACTGTCACTGATTATTCGAAAGACAAAGGTGTGATAAACCGTGCGTTTCGTTTGTCGACTTTTCGACTGGGTGATTCGGTAAATGCACAAGGTGCAGATGATATTTCTTCGTCACTGCTGGCGGTATACGAATTGTTTTGACTGGGGATGTAGGGATTGTTTTGGCTAGGGGTTTACACAATGCTTTGACTCAGGGTGTACGGATTGTTTTGACTCGGGGTGCACGGTTTGTTTTCGGGAAGCGCTGACGGGTTTGGATACATGTTCTGAAGAAAGACAGACTCCCTTTCATATCGGTGAAGTGGTAGGGGAGCTGGTTGCACAGTGGAATCGGTTGTGTCTTGGAAATCCATTTTAAAAAATGGTAGAGTCGTGGTGGGTGGTGTATTGCTTGAAAAGCAGTCGGATATGGCAAGAAGGATCTGCCACAAAAACGGTTGTAAAGTTAAAAGGCATTGCATGCACAGCCATGCAAACTTTTGCTTTGTTCACTTCTTCTTTACCCACAAACAGAATTTTCTGATTGACTCAAATTGTATTATTGATTGAAATAAATAATACAATATAAGTAATCAGGAATCAAATCAGTTAAAGGGATTTTTTATTACGTTCTCTCTGGCGGCCTCCCATTCGCTCATTCATAAAAAATTCTTTTTTATTTGAATCCTGACTGAGAAAAAAACTTATAGAACGGCCCTCAGGGCCGTTCTATTGCAAAAGTTTAGCAACATCATCTTTTCTTGTTGACAAAAAATTCGTTTTACAAGTTTATTTAGTGTACACGGTATTACAGTCAAAACCAAAAATGAACAGTTACTTTTGCAAATATGGAATATGAAATTTTTTTATTAATTTCTCAAGAAATGTAAACAGTTAAACTTTACTGCCAACAGTAATGTCAAGGAACAATGTGCGTTCAGTTTTAACGGATGAAAAAGGGACGACAATTTATATCAAAAGCACACAGCACATTCAGTAATTTCACAAACGGGATGGATTCGTCAGGGGTTTCTACAACTTTTGAATTTCCGAATTTTTTGGAGATATTTATTTGAACACAGGCAATGAGCTAATCACAAGTCAATTTTCGGAAATCAATTTATTTCCAAATCCCACCAAGGATTGAAAATGTCGGGGAGAAGCAATATCTCCCTGACATGAAAATTTTGTTGACTTTTTATGCGTATAAGAACGCTCTACCTTTTTCGATCGCGATAATTGCATGAGGTAAAATTAATTTTTTCTTCACGAAGAAATTAATTTACCAAGTACAGCGCACACTTCGAACTGAATTTTGGTTTCTTGTCCTCTCTCCTCTCTCCTCTTCCAAATTTGCTTCTTGCAAGGACACACCGACACACGAACTTGTCGAATGAACGACTCCACCTCTACTACACACAAACAGCGAACGTACTACACACAAATAGGGAACGAACGACACTGCCTGCACGTCTCACCGAGGAAACTCAACATTTCGTGATACCTCAACATTTATGAAAAACGACGTTGCCTCTTGGTGTCCATGTGGCTGATAATTTACTACTTTATAATATATTATTTGTAGTTTCCTCTTCCTGTTGTGTTGCCGAAGAAATTACTACCTTATACTTTGATAACCTACTTTATAATTTATTATTATACGTTGCCTCCTCGTGTGTGTAGCCGAAACGCTTACTACCTTTTAATTTATTACAAACGAACTTGCGTGTTCGTGTTAATGTCATCTTAACTCTCAATAATATCAAAAACTACTTCGCCTTCTTGGAACCCCTATTTTTCCGAACAAGATCAACGGGCTGCCCTCGGACTTGCCGTGTAGCAAACAAAGCCACGTTGAAGAATGACACCGCCACTGACGAACACCGTTGTAGCAATCCAACCATGGGCATCGAATGATGATGGAAACGAAAATGAAATAAAATTTCCTACTCAGCTACCTACAGCATCTGAAAACACAAATTATGCTGAAGTCTCCGAACGTGAAGATATACACGACCTTATTCAGTCTAACCCGGCGAACGATGGCGTCGGGTAGATCGAGGGGTTGTTTACAATATGGGAACAATGACTGTACCAACAACAATACTGGAAGCGAAAGCTCTCTTGTGCCCGGACTTCGTGAATCATCAAATATTGAAGAAAATGTTATAGATTCTGAAGGTAAATAGGGCAAAGAATGCGAAGAATAGGACGAAAATTTATATTGTGGCCGTTAAAATGGTTAAGCAGAAGATATACACTTACGAATTGAAGGAGAACCTAATTACGCTTGAGTTTGAGGAGGCAGTGATGCGTAAAGTTCCTGCTCTGTCACTTTATGGAAGGGAAATTGTGGACTTCCCACCAATGGCGGCCAAAATAACAAAAAATCGGAACAGGAGTGAGAACCTAGTATGGCGCAAAGGGGATATGCGAGAGTTCGTCGAAGATGAAGTTGTTATAAGTATTCCGGTGCTCGAAGTTGCAGAATATGACGAGCCGTCATATTCCCACAATGTGGAATCAACTGAACAGACAAACACACCAAAAAAAATTAGGAGAAGCTCCTAATTTACTGGGAACGAATTTTATAGACTTCTACACGTACTGGAGGATTCGCGAAGCACAGTGGCGATGCGGAGGAGTCAAAGGATTATAACAAGAGAAATGTTGAACACAGAAATCGAAGACCCTTTCAAGGATATGTCCGAACGCTTTAATGATTTAAATTTTAAACCTTGCCGAATTGATATTATTGGGATGTGTGACTATTGGTGTAATTAAATCTTTGGATATAGCTGCTCGTACGCATGAGTATAACGGAATGACACTTAAAAAGAAGTTTGGGGAGTTACAAAGCGAATAAGGTACGATAATTGTAAGATATGAAACATGCGGACAAGGGGACCTCGTCGATTTCATCATTTTCATTAACCGTTCGTTCGTAATGTATCCGCATTTATTCTTTGGGAAATATGCCCTATCAAGTGAAATGTGCACATGTTCACTGCCTATCTCCGTTCAGTACAAAAAGGGAGTTCTACAACCTGAGAGTAGGGATGACGGAAGCCAAAGTAGCCGAAAAACAGGGAACCAATCGGGAAACTATGAGTGGTGGGATTGAAAAGATTGCCGATGTCCTCAGACCCTAGAATCTGGAGGCAATAGGGGAAGGGAAGCTGCTGAAAGTGACAGGGCCCAGTATCTGGCTGTGGATTCAATGGCACAATCAACAAAAGAGCTACTTCATGCATTAAAGGATGCGAGGGACATCCTGGAAAGTGCGAATTGTGAACAAGATTAAAATTTATTTAGGAAGGTTGTGGACAACCTCTGTCAACAACTTCGCAAAAGCACTTCTAGGCAGAGTCAGAGATATTACGGATGACATGGCTTCATAAATCCCCCTTCTTGCAACTTTTCCCTAATTTCCGCCCTCATGTTCTGAGTTGTTTTGTTCTGTCTTCTACGAATTACGTTACTGTCCGTGTATAATTCATTTTGAAGAAATACATCGTGCACTCCTTGTACTTTGTTATCTTCGAGTAACGGCATGTTTGCGAATTTGTCGACGACTCACTTTTCGGAAAGAAAATAGAGAGAACAACCACTTCAAATAAAACGTAAACCGACGGGAGACTGACCCAGTATGGCCACGATATGTCTAAATAACTAGCATTGGCCAGCATCCGCATAGTGATACACATCATTGTCTCTACCTTGATTGCTGGGTATCATGGAGTTCGGCCGATTTTGCGTCCTGCTGCAGAATTGAGATATTAGTGCGGATAGAATCCTCTTTTGGGACTTTGAGATTCGATATAATCTTTGAAAGAAAGTATCCGGTAGTTGTTTGCAGTGTTACTCGTAGTTAGAATTGTCCCTGTAGTGAAGTGGGCTTCGCAGTACGATGTCGGCTTGTACGTGTTGCCAATACCTACAGAGTTGCAATAATAATAATTCACTTTCTTTGATATTTTCATTGGTTCGAGGGAGCCTATGTTTTATCAACGGTGAAAGTCGAAGTAAGCTGTAGATTTGTTCAGATATGATAATACTATTTTATCATATTATTATCCTTGACAGTGTCATCACAGATTTGTGTTATACTCTTATGTTCTTGTAAAGTAACAGTCTCTCTCCCATACATGTTTGATACTTCAGTCACAGTTCACCTTCCTCTACGTTGGTGTACTATACCTAGAGACGCTGGTCATTCAATGTACACATGATAGAAAATTCAATGTACAGTTAAATTCACTTGTACGTTTTCAAAGTTTAATTGCATATGAAATCATAAAATGCAGAACATTTCTAATTTTTTAAAGAATGAATTTCCCTATGTTTATTTGTATATTACCAATTTTTCCATTTTTCCAAATTAAATTAACTTTTTCCATAAAAATCGGAAATTAAAAAGATCTGTAAACCCCCTCAGTTGTCAACGGACGGTGGAATCGACTGTGTACGGCAAGAACAAGGTAGAATATAAAACTGTTATGAAATTAATAGTAATTATTGAAAATTACTATCAAGAAATCATACTACCCGTCGTAACACATCGAACATGCTATTGAGTTGCGAAAGAAAGAAAAAGCCGCAGAATCGTATTATCAATGGCTGCTAAAATTGTGCGAGGTATACTTGAACATAGTATACAAAAAGAAGTACTAAAATAGGGTGATGTGCAACATCGCTATGCCTTCAACTTGCAAGAACACTACACAGGACTTATACGTCTGAATTCCATAGAATGTACAGAATGTCATTCAAACAATTTAAAAGTTTACGGGGTGTAATTGTCACTTTCTATGAAAGACCACAGAGACAGAAAGCAAACAGAAATCAATCCGTTTCGGTTGAAATTATGCCAATGGTCCCAATACGAATCACGGGAAGGGCCTATTACTTGAATGTATCGTGGCCATACGCTATTGCACTGTCTACCGTTTAATCAATGAAACCCTAGAAATTATCGATGATAATATAGGAAATATAAATTTTCCTGTCACAGACTTTGATGGCCGAGAAGAATCTGAAAATTTCAGGGTAAAGGAAATTTCAATCTATGGGAATCAGAGCCGTACTCGACGGAATAGCCGTTGAAATTATGAAGCCACGTTCAGGAGAGAGGGAATACACTAGAAATTACTATAACAAAAAGAATTTTTTGCTGTAGTTGTGCAAGCTGCGGTAAGTGCAGATTACAAATATTTATTTGTTAACACCAAGAAAGCCGGTAGAACACAGGATTCAACTGCACTTGAAGGGAAGAAACAATACTATAAATTATCTGAAGCCGTCCTTCCTCCGTGGGATCAAGTCGTTGGAGATGATGCATACAAGAACGCCGAGTCTCTTATCACCGCTCACTCCGGGAATCTAACACCTCTACAGGACTCTATAAATTTCTATCACTTCAGATGTATAATTATTGTGAAGCAAACATTGGGAATCCTCATTAATAGACGGGGAATTTTGTGGTCACTCATTAAAGTTTCTGTAAACTTTTCCACGAAAATAAATATGGTACGTTGTAAACTTCATAATTTTATTTCTCAAAAGGATCCTGAACATAATTTTGAATGCCCCTCAAACAACGATGAGAACAACACTAGTGGTGAGACTACCATGTAGATTCAAGACCTATCATGCAGATAATCCGAAACAAACAATTGACGTAACCGCCCAAATAAATAGTTCATTCTCAATTAGGGATGGAGTAGCATCAAATTTACAAAATTTGGGCTTTGTACGAAGGACAGTTACAAATTTTGTTTCAACTTATGCATAAGTGTTTGCAAAATATCATCGCATAAAGCTATTTGCTGTGATGTTTTTGTTTGGTCACACATATTCCCCATTTTTCAATTAATGCTAATGTACTTTGTAACGCACGACCTTCTACATCAACTGTTTTTTCTTTCATCCTCTTCAGTTACTCTTCCTATTTTTGTATGCTGTCTGTCTGTACAATTGGGGCTAGTGTAGACAGACCTTCTAATCCACTAATTCTATTTTATTTAGAATTAAAGGAGTTTATTTTCCCATACCCCAGTTTACGTTTCGATATTATATCGTCATCTTCATCACGTTAGTTCATGAAACCCTCCTTGCGTTGTGAATCATTTGGAAGTGATATCGTGGCCATTGCCTGTAAAATTGGAAACTTTTTTTGAAAGAAGTGTGTATACATAACGAAAAGATTTCCCCTGTGTAAAATCTTTAAAATCTTTAGAATCCCTTGGCCACTAGCCACAAATCTAATCACGCATGTCCCATAGGGGGTTTCAGGTTTGAAAATTTAGATATGAAAAATGAAGCACTGTTCAAAAATATATTTCGAAAGGATTGGCATCCTTTTCGCAAACTATTTTCCCCGGATCGATTTCGTCCAGATCTGCACGCTTTATGCCACCGGCAAGTCGATCGACAACCGGTGGTTTGAATGTTTCATCATTTAATAATGGTGCAATATAGTCATCCCCATGGATCTGTTGGTTTCGTATCAAATTAGTACCTAGTAAGGCATAAATGAATTTGCTATTTTTCCAACAACATTCTTGGATCCCCAACACATGTACATCTGTGTTCCCAGAACTGAATGCCTAAGTTCAAAATGCGTAGTTGTTGGGTGGAGGTGACATCTTCTAGGACATGCGAATTTTGGTGATCAGTGAAGGTTACATGCAGAAAATTACAGTATTAGCATGGTTACGGATGGTAACTGAAGTAAAAATCTACAAATTTGAAGATAAAATGTATGGAGCATTAACTTTGGCATACAGATACTGTAGGTTTTAATGTATGAGGCATAGAAATTTACTTACAGGCGGCGGAGAATAAATGGAAGAAATATTACGGGCCAACATTTATTGTTTGCAAAATTATACCAATGTACCTTAAAAGTTTCATTTATACACGGGAAACGTTTGTGTATGTAATCTAGGCTCGTAACTACACATCGGCTATGAGACTATGAATGAATAATTCATGAAGTACTGCGAAAAATGTAGTTCAGAATGGAAGTCACATTGATTGTTACAGTCATCTGTTGAATTTAGAAGCATATGTACACTACATTAATTCATCCATTTGCTTGGTGTAATCGTCAATGGTACATCCACAAAAGATTCATTTCATGAATGAGAAAGGGGATGCTGACTGGGTTTATGATGTATACATCAGTTACATGTAGGAATGATATGATTTTATATGGGATTGATATATAGAATATGTGCAATATACATTGCAATACATGTATACAAATTACAGTATACATGTTATATTTATTTTCATAAAAATATCATACTATGTGATATTGCAAATATTACAGGAAAAAATGGACCAATAACACAAAGTAGAAATATAGAAAACATGACAAAGAGGCTACTCTTAAAAATTGAGAAAGGGAAAAGTGAAAGGAACTAAACATACTGTAAAAATAGAGGAATAATAACAACTAATAACAACATCCAGACAACGCGTCAATCGAAAAGGAAACGATTACACACAAATACACATACGCACATATGAATATATATAATATATAGAAAAGTCCCATAATTTTATCCATGACCTTAGTGTGAATAGCCATACAATGTTGAACTGCTAACATATGGAAATAAATAAATAAGTACCATTAATACGAAAGATGTTAGTATATTTTACATGAAAAGAATATGAAATTGTAATGTGACTATAAAATTGGAAAGAGAACAAACCTGTTCTGGGGGTATTCAAAGAAGAGAAGTTACCTGTTAACGGAATTCAGAAGAAGTCATTACCGAAAAGAAAAGTTTATAATTATACTAGCAGCAATAATTAAATATCGATGTCAATGAAAGGTTCAGATGTATATGTACCTCTACGAAAATGTTAGTGCATGTAATTTATTG
>JAULBU010057637.1:0-11983 GCA_032358235.1 Odonthalia washingtoniensis | reverse complement strand
CTTTTAGACTAGTCCAATCACGTCGACATAATAAAACACCTTGGAACCAAAACATGAAATTATTATATCAATCTATTTAAGGTTGGTACATTCCGCTCCAGATGCTGATAACACAATGTTATCACTACAAGCTGCAAGAATCTCAAATAATCCTTACAGTTCAGATGTGATGCTGTTGTTTGAAATTTCAAAAGGCTATACTAAATAATTGGTACCAATGCAAACGCAAAATGCGATTTCGACCGAATTGGTAGCAGCTCGTGATACGGTAATAATGAAGCACAAATTCAATTTAGTAATGCGCACAAAAGCTACTGTAGATACAGTTATATTACCTGGTGATATGGTACAAGTATGTATAAAACATAGACACTAAAAACGTGGTAAATGGCTTTTGCCTCGAGTACTTCAAGAAGTTGACAAATCTGCAGGTACAGTAACTGTTCCTGGCTCAAATGTTCCCAACCTAATTTCTGTACTAGAAGATACTGGGTCTACAATTGTTGATGATGATCTAGTTTCTCAACTATTGTTGAATACGTCTACAAACCGGATGCAGAAATTTCTGAAGTCCCTGATTGTGACGATAATAATACAGTCCAAAAAAATTAAATAGTGAGCATAATTCGGCTTTGAACAATGGTGATGATGATTAAGTCTTCAAAGATTTCAATGAAGATGTAAATCCCGTATCAACGAAAGTAAATAACGATGAGCATCCCGTTCCAACAATAAATAATACCATCTCAAATGATTATGCGCACAGTAATGAAAATTATAGTGTAAAAGACCCACAATCACATACCAACATAATTAGTAGAGGTCGTATTGAAGTGTACTGGCTTCTTCCTGACTCTTACTATTCTGATACAATCGGGCCTGTACAAAATGACCATCATACAATAAATTATGATGACGGATACATTGACACAGTTCATTTAAGTGAGGAAGACTGTCGGCAACCTGCCTGTTTAAATAGCTCATTTGTCTTAACTGGACCTCATTTGGTCAGCAATGAACACAGTGTACTATCCTCAAATCTATAAAATATTGGTCATAAGTCCGTAATTTGTCATCACGCGTAAGGCTTTCAATAGCTCATTTTGATAAATGCATATTTGGTAGAAGAGGAGGAATTTTCAAAAATGTATCAAAAATACATAGAAATATCATATCATCGCATACGACATATAAAATAAAAAGAAATGACGTCAATTCTCCCAAACTGAAAGTGAGGATTGCGCCACATGGAAATGACGATAGAATGAAAACGTGATTGGAGTTTAAGTGCAACATGTGCTCCCCTTTCGGAGTTAGAATCATATTGCCAATGGCCTCTTTAAAAGATTGGAAAATCACTAAAGAAGATGTGAAGCCTGCCTTTCTCCAGAATGGACAGATACAGAGGGTCGTATATGTCATTCCACCTTTTGAAAGCTTTGAAAAAGAGCACTACTGGTTATTAGTAGCTACATTATACGTGCTTATTAAAGAAAATTCCAAATCGCAATCGCAATCTAACAATCTATTTCTAGATCTAGGTTTGACTCAATGCCTACTAATACGTCAACTATTCTTTATTTTAAAAATATTAAACTGTTACTACTAGCAGCCAAATTATTGATTATATATTAGTCACAGGTGAGAAGGCGGAAGTGGAAACATTTCCCACCGAATTTGACAAAATTTTGAAGTTTCGTACAATAGCGCATGGACCAGGTAATCTTTGGTTTTACGAGATGAAAATTATCCAAAACGAAGAGATCACTTACGTACTAAACTCCGATGATGAATTTGAGGCACTTGGGTCATACCCATGGACTCTACTACGACGTCGAGAAATTGATTCTCGATTAACTGCTATAAAAAAATCAGCATTCATGCCTCTCAACTCATCTCTAGGTTGGCTTGAAATTTCTACATCTCCATTGTGTGCATTCTACCTATCCTGTAGACAGCAAAACTTTCTGATGCAAATGTTCCTGTAATTTATACACAAACCAATGCGCCCAGAGCGGTTAAAAAACTTGGTAAACATATATTTTCCCTAGCCCCCAAAAAGAAATTTAACAGTAACTGTTGCAATATTGGCAGATGCTGGTACAACAACTGACCACGGTCAGGTATCGTTAATCTCTGAATTATTCATTGGTCCCTTGTATAAAAACTCTACCTATCACGAACTTTCTTGGATGTAACATAAATCAAAACGACCTGTCCATTCAATACCAGCAGCAGAAATATTAGATACATCAGAGGCAATTCACAAAGGAAAACCACTAAAAGAATCTCTTTCCACAATTATGCTACTACCTGTTAGACCAATAATTATAGTTGATTCAAAATACCTATACAAAAATTTATCTACACGTCGAAATACCATTCACAGATCCATCAGAGCTCATGTAAATGTCATCATATTTGAATACGAAACTGGTATTTTATATGAAATATGCCAGTTACCTTTTACTTTGAATTTAGCTGAGCCTGGCACAAAAACGGACCCTTGTTGCTTCCGTCTCTCCAACTGATGATTCATACTGGAACAATTCCCATGTACCGTTCTTGCCGCCAGTCTCGTCAAGATGATCGATCGCTTGGTTCACAATATGAATCCGGAAAGGGATTGATATGAATTTCTATGGTTTACACACGGAAATGTTAATGGTTTTAGTCTCTTTGATTTTAATGTTTTACTTTTATTATTTTTGCCTGCTCGTCAAAAGAAGGGCTAAATTCCTTTACATATGTACGCTCCAGTTATTAGTATGAGGGTATAGTGTGTATGACCTCTGATTATTTCAAGAGTACAATACGGAATGATTTGACATATATTTAGAGAGCAAGTTCGATTATTTTACCATGCTATTTAGAGATCACTATATGACTACATTGGCTCCCTGTCAATAATCTTCCATTTATATCAGCCTTTATCTCAATGTTTTGAGCTCCAGGTGAGATTTCCTTGTTCCTTTCCATTATGTACCTAGATTTCTTACATCATTACGTTAGGAGAGAGAAGAGAACAAACCAATACAAATTTAGATTCAATCAACAAATATCACTACACCACTCTAGTAATGTGTATTGTAATTAATTTTATTTTATAAGAGATCCAGTAGTGGTCTTTTGGAACGATCTTGGTTTGGTATGGATTTTTTACGTAATAAGCAAACACTCGCTCTTATCTACTATGTACATTCCTTGTACTGTTTATCCGTTGATCTTTCAACTACTCTTAACTTTACTCACACTATTTTCAGTTTCTACACAATGTTTTAATTTTCGTCTAGTATCGCACAATCGACGGTATGTTGAACATAATTTATAATTCCTCTATAAGCCTCAGTAATATTATCCCAACCAAGGATAATATTTAGTATGAGGAAAATAGGAAGATATTATGTTCCTTTTAAGGTAAATGACGTTTTTAGTCATGCGACATAATACAAATGGTGTATAAAAGGCTGTTTCTCAACCTGCGAAAAAGTACTTTTCATGTCTGTGATTGGGCAGCCGTACTTTTCGGTTTATACTACGGTGAATTCGATTGTGATTATACCAGTGGGGTCGTTCCGATAGGCAAAGGATCCAATGGCAACTGTAAAAGTACTACAGTACCTTATTGAAACGTCGGGTGTACGAAGTGACATGCATAGCGTGAAAAGCGGCATTTCACGATAAATCATCGCAACGAGCACCAAAAACAAGAGCACAGCGAACACCGAAGCGAGAAACAAAAAACATCGAAGCGAAGCCCACAGAGAAAGACGCTCAATTCATATATCGTTATACAGCAGCTTGACTCGATTAATTCGTGTTCTCATCATTTATAATGCCGAAAGACAAGAACCGCAGTGGACAGCGAACTCTATACACCGCGGCCATTGGTAATTATTTATTTAATGCTGACTCTTATTGAACGTGAGAGCTATGTGATAACATCATTAACATACCAGTGATGGAAGAGATGGTATTTTCGAAAATGTGATTGTAAAAGCGATACATATTATTGTACTCCCAGCCGTAACAACTAAGAATATTGTTAATACAGTGATGACAAGAGAACCTGTTGTTATCGGTACACTATCACCAAGTGCTACGACATTAAAAGGGTGAGATTTATAAACACAGCCATCAGCAAGTACTTTTCGACAGCATGACACCCAATTTGAGGCAACAAAAATATTCTGTAATATATCTGCACGTTGATATAATCCAATTCGCATATTTCCATTAAAAATGGGACTAGGGAATTTTCTTGTACCAACGTCGATCAGTTATTAGGAACGATGTTAGTAAAAACATATTTCGAAATTCTCCATTATTCTACAGTTGCTCCATACCCAGTTCTCAGACATATCATGTCTCCATCGTTATAAGATGGCAATAAAATGAGTAATTTCATTTAGTAACCCAAGAAAATACAACATAACCACAAAATTAACTACGACAAAATAACTAATAAACCTAACAGTAATATATTACAAAAAAAAAGTATCAACAAGAACAAGTAACAACAACAAGTAACATCAACAACTATTATATGAACGTATACTCAACAAGGAGAAAAGACAAGTATAAACAGTAATAAACAACCAATAACAACAAGTAACATCAATAAGAAGAAACATAACAATATCATAAGAAGCTAACAATATAGAAACAAAAAACATAAAAAGAAAACAACAAGTTGGCAAGGTAAAATAATAACACAAAACAATAGTATCCACAACATAGAATCATAGAATAATCTAAAAAACGCGGTATTATTGACGTCCAAGAACTGTAGCTACCGTGGTATGTTTTAGAAAGTTCTCAATCCAGGCTGACCAGTAGGATTGATCAGAAAACGTCTCTGACAATTTTTGATCTGTCCAATATTTTTGAAAAAGTGAAAGAGTATTTTTTATCATTCCTGCATATTATATGTTGGTGACCATCTGCTCATATTGTGTAAAAGTTCGGTATTTACAAAAGTTGAAGAGCACCATATAATCCATTTTGTGCTTCGAAAAAGTGTTGTTTGTTTCAGGTAGTTTTTCCAGAATCCACCAATGTTAAAGTCTGAGCCGATTCATTCCATTTCATTACTGGAATCTGTAAACCAGCGACATGATTAGCATTGCCCAGTCCAGTAAAATGGTTGTCACATTTTCACCTGAGCGGGATATTGTCTGCGGGATAGGATGTATAGAAGTCGTTATGGGGCTTGAAAAAAGAGTAGTTTGGACTCCGTGTCTATTTGACGAAGATTGAGTAGTAGTAAGAAAATGTTTGGCTAGCGGGTGTACAGATACCACTATTGTGGGGTAATTGGCAGTGTGGTTGTTGTTTAAAACTTGAAAATAAAATCCTTGACCCCCTTTTGAGCGCAATAATGCTGCAGTATACTCTCCATTATCCAACCTACTTTGGTTAATAAAAAGAGGTGTTAAAGCTTTCCAGTTATGAGAAAATCCATTGTGGATTTAACAGAAGCTTCGTTATGGAGATAGAGGGTTTTATAATTGTTTGAAGTAATGGACTAAAATCGTTCAATATATTTCTTGTCCTATTTTGATCCAAGAGATTTGGTCGATTTGGTGACGGGAATGTCTGTAGCATGTCGCTCTTGAAAGAGAATATTTGTTGTTGTTCATCTTTCTCTGCCTTCTTTGTTTTGTAAGATTCATAAATAGCTTTGATTTGTAAAACTGAATCGAATGCAATCACAGTTGCGTCGGTCAAGTCATTTTTAGCAATAGATTTTGCGCTAATTACGGCGGAGCGATGGTTGGACATTTTACAAAAGTAGCTGTTGGAAACGTAGTTGCATATTTTGATAGTAGGCATAAAGAAATTTGTTTTTAACTTCCACAATCTACAATATATGATTTTTGAATGAAGCCACTGTTCAATGAAGCAAAATTGGTACAACGTTTGGTGCATACAATGTTTGAATAAAATTATTGTGGACACATAGATAAATATGAAAGCATATTTTAAGCACTCGCGTAACAAAGAAGCGTATATTGGAAATCAAATCTCGTTCGTACCAAATGCAGTGAAACCAATTAAAGCAAATGAGTTGTGAACGTCTTCAACGCCTAATTTCCTCCTTATGTCTTATCGATTGTCCCATAAAAAGGCTCCAATATGTAGAAGAAGTCTCTTCTTGGGACGAAGTACTAGAATTCAGCCCCGCCCCTACGTGCAATATGCTCCATCAGACCTGAGATTCCACAACTCTCACCTTTATCCCTAAAAGTAGGGCAATATCTCGAAGGGTGGAGCTTTGTTCCTCCTTGTAAGCAGTTGTTAATGACTTTCATAAAAATGTTTCCAATAGTACTTTCATGAGCTCTGAGAATACAAGGCCATCCTTTAAGTGCAGTCAGTCAACAAATTATCACATAGACCATTCTTGAGAAGAGAAAATAGATGGTAGATTTGCGACGATTTTTTGTAGTCGGCAAAATTTCCACAACTGGGGAGTCAACTACTTCTCTGGTAAATATGAGGTCCCTTTTTGCAGGTCCAGCATCTGCGATCCTCTAGATACCAATGAAAATGGCATGATGTTATTAATTCCTACTTGTAATTGTTCGTAGTCTACAGTCGTATCCCATCTAATTACATGTGCCATATTTGGTTCTACAAACGTGAAGTAGAGCCTCCGAATATCTTCATGCGTCTTTTGATACACTTTTTGTGTCAGATTACATCTGCTAAATATTTGCGCTTCATGAACTTTGTTTATAACTATTTGCAAGTCTTTGCATAGACCAGCATTACCAACGTAGGAACCATCTTGATGTTGCACAATCTACGTCATACCCCTTATGTCGCGGGTGATTTTCTACTGCGCATTTTATAGCCCCATCTGTAGCCAATGCTTTTGGTTGCTCGAATTGCGGCTTTGGACCACATCTAGTAATTATGAGAGGGCATGCAACTGTCACTTCGTTGACGATTTTCCCGGAATTAGTCGTTAAATTGTCGCTCCAGTAGGTTATGGACAGATGACACTCCCTGAAAAATCCAATGTACAATATTTCATTTGATTTTTAACGATTGTGAGAAGGTTGTGCAGTTGAATTTCGAATAACCTAGGACACCAAGTCTTCAGCGTTCTCAACTTGGTCATCCATGTCTGGTGTAGTCGATTCTGCACAGGAAGTGATCGGATAGAGTACTAAAAATTAAACAGAAAATACTGCAGGAGTATATTCGATAAGCCTGTAGGATTTCAGGTAAAAGTTAGTTTATATTTACAATATTCTACAACTGAAATGTGTTCCGATACATTGTTTAGTTTACGACGTTGTTGACGATTTTTCATTCAGTTCTCAGTATGACTATGGGTATAGTGCTATAATTGTTATTTAGTTTCTTTGAACAATAGTACAAGTATTAAAACATGTACTATATTACTTCAGTGCACATGTGCACTCTACCCGTGTTACTATCCGTGTTACTTGGGGAGTATCACGAGTCGGAAGATCTGAGCATCTCTATTTAGAGATGACCATTTGAATAAATATATTCATATTTTCTGTACACAAGGGCTGTATACAGTGGTTCAAACAGGTACACAAGTGGATAAAGGGCCGTACCCTGTTGAATATTTGTAGTATTAAAACGATTGTGATACATCGTATATGTATCTAGAGATATACAAATAATGTTTATACGGCCAATAAAATAGGCCAATATGCACATGTGTAAACGTGGTTAAAATTTACATACTGTTCATGCATGTTGTACGCATGGCAGAATGAACTAAAATGAAACATAATTTGGGGTGGAAACGAAGAAAGAAGTAGAACAGTGGCATTTTTATTCACAGTTGTGTACTTGTGGAGTTAATCACAGTTAGTTGCTACAAGAAACATGTAGAAATGATATTGACTGTCATTTAATGCATGAGGCGAAAATTTAGAATGATAGTTTGTGATGAGAACTAGAAAAGAAATAACGACGTGATCACACGTCAGGAGGAAGCCAACTTACCAATTTGTTTCTTTGCGACGGGATTAACGACAATGGATAACGACATGAGCTATGAAAATGAACAGGTAAGTAAGGATGCGGAAAGTTTATAACCAACATACAATGATGTCTATAAGTGGGAGAAGGTTCGTGAAACTGGTCTCCTAGTCAGAAGGAAGAAAGAACATATGTTATCCGTATTGGTTCAATTTCAAAAGTAAGGTAACTTTCTATTGGAAAAATTCAAAAACGGGTTCGGTTGTGTGATGACAGTGGACATTGAAAACGAAGTGACAAAGTTGACAGCCCGAAATGGAAATCTGTAAAAATTTCATACTTGCTGAGTTACCTTCTACTTTTGGTTGAAAAACAATTGAATGGAATGTGGAGGGTGGTGAGGAGGACAGAACTGTGAAAGAGGGGTGATTATTATGATTGCGAATGCATGAAAAATGAATGTTTCACCGTTTTCGTCGTGTAAAAAGTACATGGTGGAAGTTAAAGTAAATAGTGAGGAAATGACAAGACATAGTGTTGAGAATTTAAGAGTAAATACTATACCATTTGCAGTACTGTCACATATGAGAAGACATACTTTGAAACAAATTTGTACGTATAGAGGTATTTTATTACATGGTATATGGCCCATTATCGATCTGTAATATGCAGCGTGTAAACAGAATGATCACAATGCTTTTGTTTCCTCAGCGGAGGACACGAGGTGCCATTACATATGGAGAGATACATATATCAGAAGCATAGGAAATGTAATGTTGTGAAACAATAGGAATGATATACTAGTAGGCATTTGTGAATGTTGACAAATATCAAAAACCGATGTGGAAACATATGATAAGAGGAAACTGTATGTTGTACATTTTTAAATATTTCGGGGAGGGATGGTAATAGAAGAAAATAACGAACTTAGTCATCAAAGTTGCGGGTACAAACCACGTAGAGGAGATGATGAATATCATGCCAATAACACCTATTTATTCAATTGGTAGCATCCAACTGGCTGTAAAATAATGGATGACTTGAGGAAAAAAATCACATGTGAATAGGAAGGGAAAATTAAAATTTTGAAAAAATCGATATAATTTCCGATTCGGTATAACTGAAAAAACAACGAGCATTCTTCTGTCACCACCAAAACTACTTCTGAACACTTTACTTTGCAAATGTGTAATAAGAACGACTTTGAGACAGTACCCGCGGTAATAGGAATATAATAGGTGTTTACGGTAAATTTCCAAACAGCTTTTCCAGCAGAAACAGTTATTGTGCACGTAAAGTGTTTCAAATTACAATAATAGGGAGAAACGGCATTTGGAGGAGAAAATTCATACTCTGAATGTTGCGATAGGTATGTTCGTTCAATTTAAATTACGTTATGCACGAAATCGAAAAATCGAAAACGTAATAGGTTTCAAATCAACGCCGTATTTAATATGCACAAAGAACGAATGAAGTAACCGTATATATAAAAGACTTCGAAAAGACTTGTCTAGTAATAGTTCTCCATTTTCATATGTTGAAACGACATTACCGGCAAGCATAATTTCGAATCGTGTCACAACGATTCCATATGTGTGCGAGCAGTTCGGTGATACGACCCCATGCCGAAGCGCTTGACCGAGGAGAACAGCAGAGAGGCGAGGAGAGCGACGGAACGATGATAGAGTGGATTATAGCAGAGGGAATGATGTAATAGGAACGGTGATGGGGACCCAGGACGAAGAGGGAATAATGATTTAATGACGACGATGCTTATGACCGAGGTAGAGAAGTGGAGCTTATGAGCGAGGAGAAGCAGAGGGTATTATGACAATGATGTCAAGATGACTTCGATCACGACCGAGAAGAAGAAGATGGGATGATGAAAATAATGTCATGAGGACGATGACCACCACCAAGAAGGAGAAGAGGGGACTATGGCAACGATTTCATGAAGACGGTGACGTAGACCGAGGAAGAGAAGAGGTTATTATAATAAATGATGTCATGACGAGACGGAGATGGCGACCGAGGAGAACAGCGGATGGAATTTTGATGATGATGTTATGATGGGACGGTGATGCCGACCGAGAGAGGAGGGAATTATATTACGATGATGAAGAGGATGAGATGGTATCGCCGCGGGGGAGGAGATGAGATGATATTATGATACGGTGATGGAGATGAGAAGGAGTGGAAAACGCTATGATGATGCACCAGAAGGCGATGGGGACGAAGTCGGAGAATGGGGAAAGAATGCGAACGGTGTTGACGATCGCAGACGCAATAGAAAGAGAGTTGGACAGCAAACGGGGCGGAATCCATACAAGGTCAACAATAGTGGCTCAAAACGTCACCGTATAAGTATAGTAACAAGGATGATAGCCACTGCAAGTGCTACTACATCATGACACGAATCGTATAGACTGCCCTACGATGATTCACTGCTTTACAGTAGAATACATCCCTCCTCCACAATGACGCGACACACAACACTGTACTGCTCTCGATGCGGGATACATCTCCTGCCACAATGACAAGACGCGTGGTGTTGTTCCGCCCTTTCGGATCGTGTACAGCTACAGGTGGGCAGATTTGTCAAATCAGGCCTGTATTCCTAATTTAAATAATCTGATTTAGCTAATGCTAACCACAATGTTATCTCACACGTGTCGTGGAACTAGCTGATTTCATGTCGAACCATTCGTATTAATACCCACCTCAGCGACTCGGGGGAGGAGGAAATTAAGAAGTTAGATTTATGGAAAACCCAACAAGTAAATATGCAATACAAAAATATTGCGCACCTAACAGTCGGCACACACAGAGCGAAAAAACTCAATCTCAAGCAGGATCAAAGTAGGTAACTCCGCCTGCAGGAGCGAATCGGTCTTGAGGCGAGTCTCGCCCGAACTGACCTACCCGGCTGCAAACCAGAACCGAGGAGTGACACTAGCGTGGACTTCGACTGGATCGTCCGGAAAGGTACACCACTGTACCAGGAATATAGTCACACTGCACTTTCAGCAACGGTAGAACCCAATACAGAACTCACAGTCCACGTTACCATTCCCATCACCACCACCGACTGCGCTTGAAATACAGTATCGTTTCCTCTCGCTCGCTCCCTTGAGTAGTTGCGCCCAGGATCACTTGCTGCACCTCTCACTGACGGCTCATTTAGACAGTTTATACTCTTAGCTACCAAGAATATGAAGCAGCCGTCACCAGGAAGAACCGAAAATTCGAGATCAAAAGGGCAATCTACTAAGACAGTAAATCATGCCCCTCACGCATCATCCCGACCACCAGGAGTACCGGGTCTCATTTTCAACCAATCTATCCCATAAGTGTACAAGGAAACCCCCCCTCCCCAACCGGGAACATTAACCACCAATGGAACCCTGATAAATATGAGGCTCGAACCGCACTCCCTTCTGATGGAGCCAGCATCCGGATCACTCGAACCCCGCCCAGAGCCACAGCTCACTTCGACACTAGCGGACCAAGACGCACAACATATCCAATATTCACAGTATACAATATCAGGGGAAAAACGCAAGACCCTCCTGAATCCCCATATGCAAACGTCCACTTTGAACCCTACCCTTTGGGAGACAATAAATCGAAAACCGATGAGCAGAAGTACATAAGGGAGCTCCACGAAATTGGGTAGGAGCTGTTAGGGCCATTTAACGAGGCGAAAAGCGAAGGAGGTGACCTGCGGATCAAATTTATCTCGGCTTTCAGGCCACACATATTGAATGTTTGGAGGTTTTCTCTGCTCGCTAAATGGACCACTGTCCCCACCAAGAGGGACGCTTACTTTGAAAAAGGGAGGAAGGTAGACAAGTTCCAAGCCCTAGTCGACCTCCTATATAAGGAATTGCACATCGGAACCATGATTTCCACGCCAAAACAGACATCCACAAGAATAACCAAATATAAACGCTTGCCACCCACAATAAGGGTACAAGAACAGACACCCCAACTTTTTCCACCTATAGCATCA
>JAULBU010057626.1:0-11983 GCA_032358235.1 Odonthalia washingtoniensis | reverse complement strand
CATGCTCATGAAGAATTCATGGATCGTCGTCCAAACTTATGCGGACGAAGAAGGCACAGAAAGCATCACGAAGGCTCTAACCGTATACATATTCTCCCAACTTGTCGCTTTGTCCACCGCCGCTTCTATTACTTCCCTAATCTAGTGCCCCGGGGATACTACTCAGGGATATATACAGACGAAGACATACCTAAAGAGAGAGACATCTACATTTGCGAACCAAAGGAACTATGAAATTAACCAGGTTACGTATTAATAGTGGTCAATCCTCTTAAACGAATCCCAGAACCAGTTCTTCATTGGTATTTGACCAACCATACTCATAAATTGGAAACTCTACAAATTTCATGCGCCAGGGAAGATCCATGTGTCCTTATAAATCGAAAAGGAAGAGAACTGGATGGTTATATTATTGCTGCAGTTCGACGAATCCCTCGACTTCGGAACGAAAGCATTATTAGAGAAAGAAGAAAATGAATCTGAGATATTGAGGTGAAAAACACTCACCCCCATATCTTCCAAGATATAGTCGTTCAACGGCGTCAATATATGCCGTTAACAGGTTAAGAAGACCATGACCTTCCGATCAGAACTGACCCAAATCGACAAGATACCCTGAATCGAGGAGACCGATTCCCAGAAACATTTTTTCAGTATATGAGCACTCGTTCAATAAGTTGTCGTGGCTTCACGCCCCGAAGGTTGCGCACCAATAAAACTGGTAGTTCCAGGGAAGCGACCCACGATAGGAGAATAATTCAAGTCATTGAAGCAGACCGCATGATTAATGAAGAAGACCAAGGACCAAGGACTCAAATTTGGTCAGCTAGATCACGACTTGTCCTGTTCACTTATGAATTCTTCGAATACACTGAGAAATTGGAGAGAAAACTAGGATATTCGATCATGATGGTAGACGATATAGAAAACTGCAACATTATGCATTAAGGGAGAAATAAGTACAGACGCATAGCACGATCCATAATGGCCGCCGAGATCCAAGCACTGGTATTTGTTTTAGAATACGCCTTCATTGTGAAATATCGTATCGAAGAGATCTTGGGACCTGACGTGACGTTGGAAGCGTTCATAAATAGCCAGACCGTCTTAAATAAAGTGAAAAAAGACAGCCAGACGGCCGAAAGAAGACTGGAGATAAATGTATTGGAACTCTGCCAGAGATACGAAATCGGATAGATCTACCAGATTGCGTTGATACCAGGAAACACTAACCTAGCCGACTAAATTAACAAACGCGTTCTTAAAACGACATCACCACTGTTCACTATTATTTTGACCAACAAATTTGATATCCGGCCCAAGGGATGGGCTGTATCACACAGAAGGATGTTGTTAGACAAATCACCTGAAAGATTTGAGACA
This sequence comes from Odonthalia washingtoniensis, assembly GCA_032358235.1. Lineage (NCBI taxonomy): Eukaryota > Rhodophyta > Florideophyceae > Ceramiales > Rhodomelaceae > Odonthalia > Odonthalia washingtoniensis. The sequence goes on along the minus strand of JAULBU010057626.1, from coordinate 10,600 downwards.
AGGGAGAACAGTGTGCGTGATACGGTAAGAGGGGAAAGGGTGATGATATCGAAGGTGAAGAATGGATGCAATACTATATGATAATGAGAAAGAAAGGGTAAACAAACTATATGGTAATGGGAGAGAAGGGTAATAATAATCTATGATGATGAAGAAGAAGGGTAATAATACTATATGAATGAAGATGATGGTGGTAATACTCCATGACGAATGGAGGTGATACGAAATAAATTGTAGATATTGTTGATAATCCATAGGCAAGAACGGCAGATACATATAGAGATGCAGTAAAAGGTAGATATAGATACAATTATGGACGTAATCGAATGGTAGGAGATACGATAAACGACGACGGTGACGGATGGAGAAATAACATGAGAATAACATCAAAACGATGATAGGTGAGTGATGAAGGGATTAATGGCGATAGCCAAGAGTGAACCGGTGGCGACATCAGGACGAACATTTTAAAATCCATGACGAGAATTTCGCGGATAAGGATGGTACCAAGAGAAAAAGAGTAAAATGGTCCAGTTCATCGATGATTCTAAGAGGCATAAGAACAAGGGTACGACTACTGTTACACAGATGTAGGTGGAACACAAAACTGACTATCAAACAGATTAACACTGTCGGACTACCACTTACTGCAGTATTATTTATAGTAATGAGATACGACTTTTGACCAGAATTGACACTGACAGATAGCCACCCACTACAGTAAGGCATGCAATTATCGAGTACCGACTCGATACGGAACTACTCTTAAGCTGTACTATGACTGTCAGTAAGAAGAGGCGAGCAGCCGCCAGACACATGTACACAAACGTGTATCATACCGCAGATTGGAATCATCAGCTTAATTAGAACATTTTGTATTCAGCTCAAATTTCTAACAAACGTGTCAGAAATCATTTCTATTTGTCCTGTTTCCTTTTACATATTTGTATCCATTCCGATAGAGAATTGAAAACAAAAACAAAGGTAGAAATTAACAAAAGAAGAACGAACTAATTAGAAATAATATCGTTCGACTCAACAAGTAAATAAAGAACCAGGACAGAGAAACGAGCCCTAAAAGGCGCACCAAACTGTATAACAGCAGTGGTATGAAAAAATCGGTCCCCACGTGTATCTTGATGTGCATCGTCCAACTGGCTACTAATAGAGCTGAGAGGGCGATAATCGCGTAGCCTTCTGTCCACATCCGTCCGCACGGTACCTGATTATTCTAGGATTAATGTCACACTCTTACAAGAGTAGTGGCGATTACTAATAAAATTGTCTATCTGACCGTTTTCCAAGAACTTGACTCTACTCGGCTATGCATTTTGAACGTGAAAACGTAGCACTTCTGACCAGGGCCTGATTAGACAGTTAGTTTAGACTCCCCTCAGACATTTCATATACCAAAGTGTGCAACGCTGGTAAACATTCATTAGCAAGAGGTTAGAAAAGGTTTGCATCAAAAGTACAATTGTTTGGGGATGCCTAAAAGTCTTTCGCAGAATCTGAAAGGTACAATACATCATTCTCTGTTGAACGAAACAGCACACCACTGTCCAAATAAGTAACTCCAATTTTACAAGATACTTATCACTTACAAATTAGGGTATTGTCTTGATCTTTTGAAAAAACCGGTTTGTTAAACAGCATTTTCCAAACGCGAGCAAATCTATCAAATGAGGACTTGTTATTCTTCCTATCAAGAATATTGGATGCTTCCATGTTCCTAAACATATCCGTTGTTCTTGATTCATGAAACAGTACACCGTACTGTTCTTAAAACATCTCACTGTACTGTATTAAACTACTGATGAGATAGATTACCAAAACATCTTTTTTTAGTTTTCGAGGATGATAAATTTGGAGATGGAAACGTCTTAATCAACTCTCCTGCCGGCATGATCGCTTTATCGGGTCGCACCTTTATAGTCCCACGAATGAGATTATTTCCACATTTCATATCTGGACTGGTAATTATGCAGAAAATCTGGAGTTCCGACAGGCGGTGTCGACCGTGTACCACAACGAGGGACCTTTCCTCATTTAATACAAGTCTACCATCCTTTTAGTCGCATAATTGAGAAATAATATTTAACTTTCCATCAAAGTCATCACTTTGAATTGTTACTGAAATCATTCCAAAGCCAATTTGATACTGCCCTTCTTGAAACGATACCACAAACATATCGCGATGATAATTGTTCACATGCCGGAGTGGTTTTGAAACTTTTCTTACTTGATTGACAAGAAGCCATGATTCAGTGGAAAAATAATTACAAATTACAAAACCTATCAGATCTTGATCCGTACCAGTTTCATTGCCCTACGGGTTTCTCGTCCATTCATCCACGAACTTCAGTGCCTGATAGTGTCAGAAAGAAACCATGCCTTTCTGTCACATTACTTGGAGCTTCGTTGTGTTGCTTCAATCCTCACTGTGCATTAAATACGGATATGGTAAGAGATTCCAGAACGTTGCAACAGACAAATCAGTAATTTTTATTCTATCCATGTTTTTTCTGTCCCTTTCAGTACCCAACATTGTAAATTTTTATTTTCTTCTTTTCCGTTAACCCCTCGAACAATGTTTGTACCGAATAATAAGATAATTATATCATCCCTATTCGACTCTCTCGGTGCTTTCCTTCCAATTGGCAGATATTTAACAGAATTTCAGTCCTCCTGGTAGCACAGACTTACCCGGATGCATCCTGATACACCCCTGGCAGCTGTATCTTTCCTGTAGTAATCTTTCAGTTTCGATGAATGAAATTGTTTCTTCACCCTGGTCGATAACTCTATGTACATAGGAGGGTGGTTGCGGACGCTAAAGAGCTTGAAGACATGTTTTTACCTATGTTTCTCCGTTATTTATTGTTGTTTAGTCGATGAGTTGATATTGTGTAGAGGGAAGTGGAGGGAAGTTGAGAGTAAATCCGTATTATATGCGTTTCGCAGCGATTTGGTATGAACTGACCTTCGTAGCAATTTGTGGCCGTTGATATGACTTTGGAGGTATGTCGTGGCAGTTATTGATATCGCTTATATCATATGACTTCCATCATCAATTGGTTCCAAAATTTTGTACTATTTATAACATTGACACGGAGGCAAATTGCAACGCTAATTACAGAGAAAAGTGAAAATGTTTGCTCCATATGAAGTTGTGATTTTTGTAAAAAATTTTAATTCTAATATTTTACGAAAATCCCAACTAATGGAGAAATTGTGTCATATAACTAATAGTGTGTATTTTTCTCCACATGGAGTTGGGATTTTTGTAAAAAAGTAAATGGATATTGGCGCTTTAGTTCCTATTGCCAGTGACGAAGAGCTTTTTCTTGATTATGGTTCTAATCATGTTCATGTTGTTATTGCCGATTAGTACTTTCTCTTTCAATGTTTCTCATTAATACAAATTCAAGAGATATTTAATAACATGAACTAAATAGGAAATTTCACTATGCTGTATCGATGACATAACAACCTGTCACGGTACAAGTAATTATATGTATGTTAAATTCTGAGAATAGAACATCATGTAGAAAGACAGCCTGTCATGTTGAGACTATAACATACATATTATTACTTATAAGAGAATCTTAATTATATATATTTCCCATTCCTTTACGTTTTCTACAAATATCGATGAAGATAGGATCTTCTTGTAATCTTAATGTCTCACCCAGTGTAAGAATATATTGTTGCGATACTTGGAAGTGTCGAAACACCAAAATTATCTCAATGTGTACTATCTTCTAAACATATACGTATTCCAAATTTTCATTTATCGATCGGAACTATTCTTGTTATTCTGTATCTCAATACTCCATTTGAATGTCAATATAAAATTACGGATAATACACCACATAATGTGGAGTAATATTGGTCATTGACATGGAATGTATGAATTATAACAGCCAGTTGGTTCCATTATGATGTGAAGAACAAGACATTGTAATTTATACAAGAAAAAAAGGACAGTTTGCACAAATAATGCTTGAAAAATCACTCCCATCGCCTACCCATAATTGATTGTTACTAACAATCAGGTATGTCTAGGTGAAGGGGGTAATAACTGCGAAAACGGAGACAGATGTACTACAGGTGCCTCCGAGTTTATAGTGAGACTATATCCTAAATTAATTCCCACCCTTCCACACTTGGGAAACAGAAAATCTGACAACTAATAAGTAAATTCATTCTACCCAAATATGAAAAACTAGATCAGTATTCACGACCTCGCAAGGGCCAGAAAGTTATGTTCTGCTCCCCAACCTTCACAACATCGCAAACGATTTACTATCTTTCGACACTTACCAAGTATGGAAAGGTAGGAAATCCTTTCTCCTTCAAAGTGGAAAAGGGAAAAAATAACAACTAACATCTAAATATAACAAGTTATTAGTACAATTAACTCTACACAATTTTGAAAAACTATATAGGCGTTTATGATATTGCAAGAGCCGAGAGGTCATGTTCTGCTACCCATCAACCATAAGATCGCAAACGATTTCCTACCTTTCTTTACGTGGGGGAGGAGAAAGAACTAAACAAGATTGCTTGACATGTAAAGGAAGGGGAGACAAAATTATCAGAAATTGATGCAAAGTTCCCCTTAAATAGATGTTTCAAATCAATCACAGGTACGTAAATTATTATTGTTATGAAAACCCTGTCACCTCTGCAGATTATCGTAACAGTAATTTGAACAGGTGAACGGTTTTTTCTAGATTACCCAACGACGTGTTGACAACTTGAAGCTGTATCGTACATTTTGTTATGAAAACTCTTCCCACTCTTCAAATTATCGTTGGAGTATTTTGAAGACCTGAAAGGGATTATACATATTACCCAACGACGTGTTGACAACTTGAACATTACTTTACATTTCCAAGTTTTCACTACTTTTTTGGGCACTTAGAATCATATCCATATATAATCCATTCCATTTATCATTGATTCCAATTACTTAACGGGCATGTAACGGACAAGGTCAGATCAATAATCTCTCATGTAAATATGAATGTGTCTCTTTCAGCTCTTCAATTTAGGCATTGATTACGTACAGTAAATACATTGATGGTGAATTTCCTGCATTCATCTCTGATTATTTGCATTTCTGGCGGTTATAAAGGCACTGATGTCATCACTTTTTTGATGCAATCAAATAAAAATAGTTCACAGAAATGCCCAAAACCGCAACCCAAGTAATGTTTTATGATTGATTGTCGGAACTACACGTAATTATAAAACACTAAATGCCTGGCCTTCACAAAATTACGAGGTTTTGGACAATATGAATGCCCAGGAAAAAATTACGATGTTTGAATGGCCAACCGACGAATATCGCAAAGCGGACGTTCACATGACCAAAAACTGTGAATGGCTCTTGTGTACATACACTCCCTTTCACATCTTGGAAGTAGGTATTCCATTCCGGAAACAAAGACGATCAAGATCACAACTTGCAAAAATTATACCAGGAAATCTCAACTATATAACAAGAAAGAAAGTCACCCTCAACGATTTCACTCAGAAAATGACGCGGAATAAACAACCCACGTTGTCACATAGTTTCTTCAAAACAACGAAATTGACCATACCACCGTTACAACTCAACCATCACGATCCAACTCCAGAGCGAAACGTATAAACCGCACACTGCTCAATTATTGCTTCACCCCACAGTTAAGAAACACCCAGATTTTGGGACTTTTCAATCATAGATGCATCACACAAATATAATCGCATGTCCAATCATACAACCAAACAAGCACCCATTTTTATATCGGACCCTTCCTCCCAATTTCCCAAATCATTTACACCATTCGGCGCACTTGGAATAGTAGGGAATTATAGCTAGTCCAAATCTAAACTTACATCCTCAGCTCATCCGATAATATATCTACAAAACAACAACGCCCACCAATTCACCATAATCACACTTGATACACCTCAAATGTCATTATGTAAGGAAGAAGATTTACAACCCTTCGACCCAGCAAAGACGCCATAGCTCTCCTTCGGCACTTTAGAAGTACATAAAGCACCAATCATAATAGAATCGGATACTACGCCACCTCTTTACTACAACCAAATCAATAATCATCCTGACGCGAACAAATGGAAAGAGTTAACGATGGTGAACTACTCAAAAATTATTGCAGAACACGTATTCAATTGGATATCAAATTCATCTCTATCCCCAAAAGAAAAATGAAACATGAAATCGATAGCACTAAAAATGACATACCGATACAAATGTGATGCAAATGGAAGTATTATTGCCAAAAAATCTCGCTATACGGTAAAAGAGACATCATCAAACCATTACTACACTGAAAACGTGATAAAAACAGCGCGACTTCTGCCTTGAAACATCATCAAGACTAATATTCTCTCATGCACGTCTTCACGGTAATCTAATTCGACAGTTTGACATCACATCATATTTTATTTATGAGAAAAATGACACTAACCACACCGTTTAGGTCACACAACTACCACTATTATACGGAACCTTTACATTTCTGGACAGCGAATATAATATACCACAAATGAATCTCTGCATATCAAAACCCGTATGAAACATTTATCAATCCGGTATCCATCACGATCTGTCCAGAACTACATACACGCAATCCCACACTGATCCATGTCTCTACTACAAAACCACAAAATATGGAATAATCCTTATCTTCATCAAGATTAAAGACTCCCTAATAGCTGCTGCCCTCTGCAAATATAGAAATTATGAACGATTTTTATGAACATTTATGCAAAACATTTAAAGTCAAGAACGTGGGTCCACCAAAAACATCCCTAGGATGGAAGGTTTTCTATCCCCCAAACAAAGATTAAAATATATCACAATACATCGTAATCGATAAAGTTGTGCCGAAAATAAAACTCTAATACAGCAACCCAAGACAAAGCCACTTCCACATTAGGCACCCAGTGATGAGAGAAGTGAGGATAAAATTCTAGATGAAAAGCGAAAGGAAGTGTGCATGTCCGCTTTAGTTGAAAGATATCTTGCCGACGACACAAGGTATGACATAGAATTCGCAATTGGTGGTCCGGATAGATATATCAACAAACTGACAGTTACGAATATGAAAATCCTTCTTCATCTCCTCGTTTATCTTAATGGAACGTAAAATCAAGGCATAAAATTAAACAACTTTTCCACATCCGCACCATCATCATGCTCCGACTCAGAGTTCGCAGAATCTACTGATAGGAAATCTATGTCTGCGGAAATCCACACCTACTATGGAACACCTATTCACCGGAATTCTAAAAAGAAACAAATAATGGAACTCAGAACTTGCGATAAAGAATATGTATCTCCCTCGAAAGCAATAAAAGACACACTATGGATGACAGGGCTTATATCAGACTTTACCAACAAACGTCTGAACACACCCCATAACACTTTGATAATTACCATAGCAAAGCACACAGACAAGAAGAAAATACGAAGACATATCGACATAAACATACATCACCTACAACATCACACAAATAACAAGAACATTTCCATAAACACATGCCAACTACCGAAAATATATCAGACTTACTCACAAGATCCCTACTAACCAAAAAGCACGACTTTCTCATACGAGAAAGAACACATTTCAGAAATCCAAACGATCAAAATACATCGAACCAAGGAAGATTTTCGAGCACGCCATGAACTATAACCGCTAATTAGCACAATAAAATGGCTATCAATCCGAACTAAGTAATCTTTTCATTATCAGTCTTCTACTATTATTGGATTTATTTCCTATTTACTTTTTTCACCTTCTTAATCATTTTTTACTTTCCGAATTATTTTATCCAGATCAAACCTCTCTCGTCCCTACGTCTTGTACTTTCGATCCCCTCTGAGTTTCGCCTCTTTTTATTTATCCATGCTAGTTAGTGAAGATATGTCATTCTCATTCGGAGATGAGAGGATGTCGGATCTCCTGACCAATCAGATACACGGTGCTGGTCGTTGGTATCCTGGCGCATCGGATTTCTCAGCACATCTTTGCAGACACCCCGCCCGAACCCACTCTATTAGAGTTGTCTCTCCAACCCTGTTTTCGGATTGTTCGTTAGTGTTTACTAACATGCGATGGAAACCTCGTCTTTCGGTGCGATTTCGTGCTCTGTTTTGACTTTAAAGTCATTCTTGCCTCTTGGCCCCAGATGGTAAATATTTTGTTGTTTTTGTTGTTTCTAGTTAATTATACCCTCACCTCTATTCTTTGAATGGGATCACGGTTCCATATTATATAACCATAATGCGGTCCTACTCCCCGTTTAAACTCGTTGAACCTATACGTGGAATTTGAAGACGAATCAAGTCAAATTTTCTACTGCAGTCATACACGTGTTCCCATGTGTACCATAGCACTTCGAATAGTATAATGCGATGAAAATCCGCAAACTTGGTTCATACTGTCCGTGTATGCATATTCTGTCCATTTGTATAATTCTTTCCCGCCTCTTTTTGTCTGTGCCCCGTAACAGCATCTGTACCGAAGTTCACACTTTTACATGTATTTCCTCCTCCTTACAAAATTGTGTCATACTTATGCCCGGCAAAAATGGGGTGATTTATTCAGATCATACCCTACTGAAGTCCCGTCGCCCGACCAATCACATACAGGTATCCACACCTATCCCAGTTGTAGGTCGGGCCCCCTACATTGTACCAAGATCTTATCTAACCCCATTCTACCCTCTTGCGCGATTGAACGAAATAGTCAAAAACTCGACACTTCCTTTCTCATTGTGAGACTTTCACATGTCATTCTGTGGTATGACAATGCACCATGCAAGCCGATAACAGGTTACACGTTCTTTTCCTTTCGAGAAACAGTATTAAAGCATCATGGGCGATTCGAAGCAATCGTGAGAGAAGGACTTTATTCTTCACGTTTATCTTCATCACAGAAAAAGTTTTGTCCTGTCTCTTTCCGAAAACGTGAGATCATCTTCATTTGTACGCGGATTCGGCCAAGCTTAATACTCTTCTAAATTTGACATATATACGACAATTGGTGTTTCGTACTGTACTTCGTGGCGCATTTTAGTTTCCTCACACAATTCAAATGTTTCCACCCCATAGTTCCTAAATTCGCTCCGTCACAGTGTCGATCGAAAAATGGCCCATATTTTTGGTCAAATATAACATTGGTGTGATCACCCTGACGAAACAAGTGCATTAAATTATTAACTGCTCGTAAGCACCAGCATAATTAAGTGCCCTATTTTACCTCCTCTTCTCCGTTTTCAAATAGGCTGTACCATTACACCTGCACCCAAAAACACAACAGAAATCTCTCTGTGCCTTTATGGTTAATTTGTTTCTCAACTAACCACAACAAGCAACGTTTTTTGTTTTTAACTTAAACTACACAGATTCTAGATCGTGTATAATTAAGTACCCTACTTCTCCCCCACTTCTTCGTTTTCAAATCCCCTGTCCTATTATACATGCACCGAAAAACACAACTCTCATCTCTCTGCATCTTTACATATAATATGTATCATAAAAAGTATATATATATGCACAGTGGGTGCATGTCTGAATTAATATTCTTAGAAATGTAGAAGTTTTATAGAACGTTATGAAAACTTTATTCGACTACAACTTTTTGAGATTGACGGCAAATAATCATACTGTTCAATGGATTTGACATGGCACCGTCGAAAGATTTGGTACACATCCTGTGCATTTATTTACATGTGGGAAGTTGAGAAAGTCGTGAGTATGTAAAGAAGAAGATGACTGAAACACTGAAAGTGTCATAACCTCACAATTTACGAGAATTGTCCAAATTATCGTAATTAAAAAGTTAATAGCGGCAGGGATGTACTGTTACGCCCAATAATGAAAAGGATTAAGCAGGGTGCGGATGTCGAAATGATACGGGGTAACCGAGACTAAGTGGTCAAGAGTGATAAGAACGCGGCCTTAATTTATAGAACACGATAAGTGGATATGTAGATATCCGATGAGTGGAAGGTAAGAAACGTGCACGAGTAGGAGAAATATGTAATAAGGCGGGCCTTGGGCGAGAGAGTAAAACCAGTATCCCTACGACGGTCAAGTGGTTCTGCGGACCGTCTGGTTTTGGAGACAAAATAGTACTCCGTCGCTTCGAATGGAATCAACAGAAAACGGGCACGTGTTTTGGCGTGGGGAACGCTTCTTGCTCCTCGCGACTGGGATTAGCCAGTCCTTGGACCTGTTCGGATAAGATCTCTCTTACTCCGGGGATACTTGGCGGCGAAAAGTTTGCTTAAGTTGAAAGCTGGGGTTCTGGGGTTTGTCGTAAAATGTCTATCTTTATTATTAAGTTCAAAGTCCAGATTCTCATGAGGGTATGTATACTACTTTTCAGGCAGAAATGTATGACATTAACACGCGTAGTGTGTTCCCACTATGGTCGAAGATTCGATACTAATTGTTAAATTAGATATTGCAATCCTATCTCTTGTCATGTCCCCACGTGTCCCTCCGTATCTGGCACGCGTGAATCATGTGCCTGCCAGTCTGGAATAGTGTAACTTTCTATCCCTCTTGGCA
>JAULBU010057615.1:0-11983 GCA_032358235.1 Odonthalia washingtoniensis | reverse complement strand
GGTGCGAAAATAATGTCAATGTTTGGTACCGTAGCAGCGATAATGACCTACTTGACCCTCTTCGTCAGTAAAAAATGGAGAGTCTCCCTAATACCCCAGGTATTAAGGGGTAGGGGCGGCCCCGCGAGCCAGCCCTACCAAATTACAGGTACCGCCTTTGATAAATTTATAATCAATCCGACCATGCCGCCAATCGTTGTGAAAAGAACCAACACCAACATTCTAAATTTGAACGGTGTGTTGGGTTTGGCCATGCCATCACCACATAATGGTCTTGCCCGAAATTCTTCACGGTCTCTACCTCCGTGTGCCCCTCAGCCATCATTATTACCAACTACTCCCAGGTAATTCCGCTGGAAACTCATAATGAAGCACCTGGTCATACTGCGGTGATGGTGGTGCAAGAAAGATCAATCATCATGTCCGCCAAGAGCAACTAGGATAGAGAACCTCTACTAAATTAATTTCATACCCTGGTATAGGCTTCGAATCCCTTTTGAACGCTATATTTCTGCTCAACCAAATTAATTGGAATGTCAGACTTAATCCCCCTTCAAATCGTACCACTTCTTCGAGAAATTCGAAGAAGAATGATCGAAAGATGGTCATCCAGCAGCACGTCGGTGCATTCGATGTCGTCGGATCTCTAGCCAATATGTGTAGTAGACTGACGTTCGGCCAGCTTCCACGAGGTGACTATAAACATATGGAGAATGATATCGATCTACTTTTAATGCACCGGAAGACTCGCACAACGACCAGTAAAGTTGAAAAGTCAACCCTTCTCTCATCTCCAATAGAGACCGTCTCCTGAATGTCATCCCTGTGCTGATCTATGGTACAGGAGTACCAGCCCATTTAGACACGGGCACAGTACCCAATTTCATCTCAACAAAGCTTGCACAACACCTAAAACGTGTTTCTGAACCAACCCAAAAAACTATTAGAGTTGCCAATGGATCCAATTTAAGGTAAATTGAGCGCTCCCGCGATATATGAGTAACTTCCAGTCACTTGACCATCCATATCGACTTCCTTACGATCAATGATACACCTATGGGTTATATCATCGGCTTTCTGGACCTGTAGAGTATGGGCGATGTGATGGATTTATCGGGTACGATTGTGGACTTGAATCACGGTCATGGTACGATGCTTGTGGTTTTGGAACGTGATCAGGTCCGATCTTTTATCCCGAAGTACAACCGTGATTGTGAGGTGTTCATGCCCAAATCGTCTTCAGATGAATTTGGAGACTCTGATTATGGAGATCTTGATACGTACGTACGGATACTGTCACTGTCCTATCCATGGAGCTGTCTCGAAATCCATCAACTCCTCCTGCTGACTAGTCAGACTAACATCAGGAGCTTCATAGTCCATTAGTATTTACCGTAAAACTCAAATATTTTTCTCCGAACATTGTTCAACATTTTAACTACATGCTTCGCGACAAAGGCATCTACACTTGGAATTTCCGTGACTTTCAGTACCCTGACATTTCATCTTGCCATTAATTGCAGCTGAAGGGCGAAAGACCCATATACCACATCCATGCCCCATATCCCCTCGTGATAACGACTTATGTCATGGGTAGATTGACAATATCCTCCGAGCCGAGATCACCAAGCCTGCTAACATCTCATGGTACTTACCCTTAGTAATTGCTATTGAGAAAGATGAAAAATCCCGGATTTGTGTGGCCTAACGCATTCTCAATCAGATAATCAACCTTAGACGCTGGATTATTTCCCACATCGAAGAAATATTCGACGAGCTTAAGGTGAGTAACTCTTCACTACTCTCAACATCTTTCAAGGCTGTTGGCTGATAAGAATGCCGGAGGAATGAAAGGAACAGATCTCATTTGAAACCGGGTTTGAGACTTTCTTCTTCAAGTTGATGCTCTTCGGTCTCATCAATGCGCCGGCTACCTACATGAAGATAATGTACCGCCTTCTTAGGGACCTCCCTTTCGCCCGTGCTTACCTCGGCGATGTCGTCATCCACTCCGAACTGAAGGAAGAGAATTTACAACATCTCCGATTTGTCCTCGATCTGCTCCAAGATTCGGATCTCAAGCTCTGAGTAGAGAATTGTATCTTCTTCACAGAAACCGTGGAGTTGATCGGCCAGATCATATATTCCAAGAGCGTCAAGATCGATCCAGAGAAAATGGAGGCTTTTTATGACATCCCGTACCTGTTGATCAATGTGCCGTACGTAGCTTCCTATGTCTTTCCGGGTATTGCCGCCGTTTCATTCGAAACTTTGATCGAATCTGTTCCCCATTCCACGCCACAGCCTTCACGAAGGCCAAGTTAACGTTGTCGAAGAATGCCCTTATAGTCTTTGGCACTCTGGAGACTACCCTGATCACTTCCCCACTCCTATCCTATTCCTAATCCGAGGCTCCATTTATCGTAGGGATTGACGCATCATATATGGCAGTTGGTGCAGTCCTCGTCCAGAAACAAGGTGGACGCATAATCTGGTCCAGTACTAGAGTAAGACTATCAATAATTCTGAATGCAACTACTCCGAATGGGAGCGAGAATGTTTGGTTGATTTCTTCGCCCTGAGAACGTTTCGGATCTACCTGCTCTCATCCCTACAGTTTTACTTTGACATCATCACCGACAATCAAGCACAGCGATACGCCTTCCTGAAAAAGGACGTCCACGGTAGGCTCTCAAGATGGCTAGATTGCTTAATACGACTTCTATGTCGTATGGCGCCCCTGGTTGTCGAATGGAACGCTTTCCGTCCTGTAACTTCAGACATAGTAGATACCAGCCCTTTACATAGGCGAAAATGGCGGACAGGTGGCCATGGTTGCCCTCTTCGACTACGCTTCCCTCGAATCATTTCTTGTCAAGATACTGCGCCATATTTGTGGAGAAAATATAACAATGAAGGACCACAAGCTTCGTCGTAGAATTTGTCGAGCATCTAACTCTTTCCTCATATGGATTAATTCACTATTTCGTCGCACCCCTCTTGGCACAAAGATAGTTCTACCAAAATCTCTCCGCGTCACGGCTTTCGAGACATTCCATGGACTCATCGGTCATTGGAATTCGGAACCAGTTTGTATTTGACCGATATTGGTGGCCGTGGTGACTAGAGACGTCTACAGGCCCGTCAAAACCTGGGTAGGGTACGAAAGAGCCGCTCCCATACCGAAGTACCGCACCTCCCTCTAAATTACTCTCATTGGGCTCATCACCATTATAACATATGTACTGCAACTATATCATTGAAGAATTACAATTTGTGTACGGATGTCAAGAATAACTGTATAGTTTATCGATCTACGCCTTATGAGCATGTCCTTTCAACAATATGTACCTCAATTATACTTGAGTGGAATGTTGTTTGACCTTCACGGTTAAACAACATCACGGTGCTGTATTGTCGATTGTGTATCTTTCAAAATAAGAAAGGTATCGACCTGAAAGTTTCATGATGACAACATTGAACTCTTCATTTTCAACCACATGGTCCCTAAGACGTCCATAGTTTCCCATAAATGTTAAGAGGTGTGCTGTACATGCTATGCCAAGTATACTTGAGGATCCTTGGTGGTATCGATGTGTAGGGGAAGATATGTTGAATTGAATATTACTAATATTCAATTCAATATGTTTTCTCGAACTCTTCGTGGAGTCGAGCTCTTTTGAAAATGATAGTTTTATTATTTTTTTCCGCAAAATATTAATTGTTTATCTTTTGCAAAATCTCGAACTCCATATAACCTTGTTGATATAATATTTTTAGGCAACGTCTGACCTTGAAAATTTATATGACTGACATTTCTTCTTCTTTTATAGCTGATTCTGCTAAACAAATGAAATTTTTTCAAAACCTTCAACTCCATAAATTCAAGAAATTAATCAAAATTTAAAAAGCAATAGCAGTTGGGAGGAGAGCCAAATGTTTCGTCATTATATCCTCATGTTGCTTATAATGTTATCAGCCAGTTATTGGTCCACGAACAGAATCAGGAGGCTAAAAAAATTGTCGGTATAGTCAGTAAGTTATGCGTAATGTAAATTAATTGAGGGTGAATCCGGACCTAGTATGGTGAAAGGTGTGTAAAGTAAAATATAAGTACGGTGAAAGTACAAATTGTTGAATATTTGGATGGCGAAAGTGGGTAAAATGAAATATCATTATGGTGAAATATTTTGTGCCAGAATTTGGGAGGTGAAAAAAAAGATCACGGAATTAGGGTGTGGATGTCAACTACCAATTTGATTTTTATCCTGAAATGATGAAAAGTGACAATTCCGTGTGCTGAAATAGTAAATGACAGTCAATCCCTGTACTTTCTGCAACACCGAAATATTTATCTGTACGTTGAATCTCCACATCCATGAAGTCTACTGTCGATGAAATTACAATAATGCCGTACAACTTTTCCTTCTGCATGTCATCATTAATTTTGATGAATTATGATGCATTTTAAGAATCAATTGCACTCCTGACCATGCAGTACATTAATGACAAATGAGATCACACTCACATCACGTCCGAAATAACATGAGTATGCTCTTTTACCCGGTGGTGTTGCAGGTGGTGTTGCAGATAACCGCTGCAGGTGCTGTTCGACGTGGTACTCGGGGAACATTTTCAAACTCTTTAATAGATGACAGTGGTGTAAACTGTCTCATGTTCCTTAGCAGAAGTTCCTAGTCTTCCTCTTCATCTCCACTCCCTGTAATTGTTCCAAAACAATCGTGCGTCGTATTAGGCACTTCTTCCGTCGTTGCATCGATGTATTCGTCATCCGTAAATGTACTGTGAAGTAATACATAGTCCCGGAACATGTAATATTAATCAATAGACGTACCAGTTTTGCGCGCATCATGTCCCGCTAGCAATTGCACACGGTTCATCAATTGCACGACGATTGTGAAAGATCATTCCACTTGAATTTTCTTTCATGCGCTTACCTTGTTCGGATGAAGCTTAATGGAAATAGTTCAAAACGATTTTGCGGAGACTTGTCGTTTACGGATTCGAAACTTTCTATCACCACGCACGTTTCCGCTGCTATCTGCATTGTTGTGTGTTTTTGGAATAATAAAATGTTGACTTCGTACGCTGCATTGTTATCGGTAAGGAGAGAGAAAACATGAGAAAAGTACAACATCAATACAGTGAATTCGCAATTACGAGCGGTTGGAAACGTTTGAGAAATTTGAGCTCACAAGTCCGTACAGTGAATAATTTTGACAATACCAGTACGGGTGAATAACATATTTAATACGAAGGAAAACATTCTTCACCGTACTGATATTTAACCTTACACACCTTTCACCGTAAGAATAATGACTATCCTCACTTTCTTCGTGCATAATTCAACTATGCATAATTTTACAGTACTGGTCTTTAATTTTACGCACCTTACGCCATTATAGGTATTTATTCACTCAGTATTTGAAGTGAACAAAACGCGTCAAATAATAATCATATCCACCAAATGAAGAAGACTTTAAACGCTTCTGTCACTAAGTTTAAAGCATTTTGGTACCAATCTCGACTGTTTTTGAAGAAATACAGCTTCGTATAGGTCCATGTTTGGGAAATTCGTCCAAAACTGGTGCAAGTTATTTCATTTTCAGCCCATGAAATTGTTAGTAACACCAAACGTTTTGTGGAGCTAATTTTCTATCTATGATTTGCACATCAAGCTTGCTTCCAATTGCGACTGAGGTTGAGCTAGAAACAGGCCGATGAAAATACTGCAGAATCTGAATCTTAATTTGGCGAAGAAGATGGTGAGGAAGAATATTTTGATGATGAAGAAAGTATGCAAATAGAAATAATGATAAACAATCCAACTCAACCAAAACGTAAGCATATCATCAAATCGTTAATTTTATATCACATATACATACTTTCAAAACTGATAGTCCGAGTCGGAGCCTGCGTCTAATTTTTTAATTTTAGAAATCAACACTACTTTTGAGTATCTGAAAAATTTTCCTCCATATTGAGTACAAAATTTCTATTTTCTCTTCTGTATCTCGATCACACCTGAAATTATTCGGACTGATTATTGGGGAGCAAACTGAAATAGCACGCTTCCCTGCGTTATCTTTGACGTAAATTTAACTTCATAGCCAGTTTTAAGTTATTATGTCAGTAGTATTCATGCTTCTTTTCCACCTCGTGTCGTTGTTAGATTCCTACATTTAAGTTTATGATTTCGTTGACGGTTGCTTGCGACTTGAAAACTAGAGAACAAAATACATGGGAATAGATTTCTTTCGTTTTAGTTTTTTATGTTGTTGATACGGGCAAATCACAAGTTCACAATTAAGCTTATTATTCTGCACGAAATAACCAATATTTACATACCCATACCAAAACCCATTTATACTAAGGACAACATACAGAACCTACTAATTATTTTGGTCAATGAGTCACGGTGGTTGTAATGCTAGGAGAGATTTAACTCAATTTTCTTACCCGGATGGAGTAGAAAGGAAGATGAGACTAACAGTATTTTGTCCAATCATGAGGCCCCCATCTGCGAAATAAGCTCATTTTTAGCAACTGTACACACTTTTCTGCAATATTCAATAAGAAAAAGAATCACTAACCGTCTAAACTGAGACTTCATGTAAAATAAATCACGGGCCAAGAAAAAAATTCTGTTATCTTAGAAATAGAAACCATTGTGAGAGTACTTCGATGAAATTTGGGATCAAGTACACAAGTAGAAACGGAAATATCTGTAGGAAAAATTATTGACAAAGGTTGTATAATTAACAGGGGAAAAATATAACAATAATATAGCTCTGTTATCAGAGGTGAGGTATATTTATTTTTTAATCAAAGTACTAAAATAAATATTTTAAAAAACATTATGAAAAAATTAACTCCGATATTCTCTCACCCTTAAAAATATGGAAATATCTTTTCGTCGCCTGATCTACCACGTCTCAAACGTGTCCTACGTCACACGTGTAAGTTCCAACGTTTAAGGTATTTCCGTGCATCTAATTTTGGTTAGATACTATCCTATTTGTTGTACAATCTCCGACAGGGACAATAACATTTACTTTAACATACGGTGCACGTCCGCAATACCCCACAGAACTGCATTTCCATTGAGAAATAGTTGAGCCTCGAGATTAGATGACATAATTCACTTACGATCATCGTCCAGAGCATACCTGTTACAAAAAATGAACACTCGGACATGTTTTACATCGGTGAATAATCCTCAAATCCATGTATGCAGACTCAGTCTCATCCATTGCAAGCTTGCGTTTCTTCAAAACGGTATCATCAAGTGAAAGCTTGGATATTTTTGAAAATTCAAAGGTTAAATGGGTAAAATTAAATCAGAGATGACCAATCTACTTCTTCTCAATCCTTGGTAATTTTGATCCTCACCTTCTTGAACCATACATACGGCAGTTTCGAATGATTTGTTTTCTACGATTGGAGCTTCGTATGCCAACCTTAATTTTGTACTGGGGTTTCGGTTCATGACTGCATCGAACAGATCTCTTGCATCGCATATTGTAGTATTTTCGAACTGTAGCGCAACAGTGACAGAGTCTAGATCAAAAGGTTTCTTACATACAAGCACAATCGCATCTATAACGTCGATATCTGCGAGTAGGTGTTGGACCTCGGTTTCGTTGACCTTCTCAAAGAACCCGTTCAGTTCTATAAACCTCTGCAACATATTCAAACTTGAACTCCACCTTGTACCATTTCCCATTTTTGCTTTTAGAGTAGTGAGCCGGCGTAGTTCAGCTCCTGGGATATGCTAGGAAATACGCTTCATAACCTGCCTAACTCTATCTATATTTAGTTCATGCTCCGATAAAATGTCTTTCATATCTAATTTGTATCCATTACTGTGACATCCAACCAATTTAGGACCAATTCTTCGTGAGAAAGATAGATTTGTGTTGCAGTTGTCGCCGATAACTGCGGCGACATTATCCATGTTCATTTCGTACACACCAAGGACGAAGTCGACAAATTCGTAGTGTTAGTTAGCATTCAGTGTCTCCTCATTCTCCATTTGTGAGCATGAAATCATTAGCTTATCATATCCTCGGTCATGTTCCACCGGATAGGTACCATACACACTAACACTAACATAGTGCGTATCTCCGCTAGACCACCCATCGAGGAGGATCGCAGAACGGTCTGGTAATAGATCGCTCACAATAGATTCAACGATAGGAGTTATTCTATGCATGTAGTTGATCGGTGTCTTTCTAGATATACCGCAATGCTTAAAGTTTCGACGAATGACCATGCTTTCACAAGAATTAAACGACAGAAAACAAAGAACCACACATTATAACCAACAAGGAGGGGCGAGTGTTTGAGACGGGTAGGTTAGTGCTTTGAATACACTAAAGTTTCGTTTCCTCCAAAGTGCGTAGAGTGTTAGTACATCTCCTCGTCGTGGTTGCTAATGTGGGTGAAAATGTTAGTATATCCGAATTCCTTTTGTTTCACTATCTTACTGCAGAGGTCACAATTCCAGTTGTCGTTCTCTCGATTAGATATGTTGAAGAAAAGAAGAGTGATCGTTTTCACAACTTTTGAGTCTAGAGCCACGTTTTCCCGTTTTTTTCGAATGTCATCAGAACCGCTGTTGATCGATCCGCGATCGGCGGTAGACCTGATTTGGAAATTAATCGGCTGAACGACGACGGCGGATGAGATTGTCAAAATATACTTACAGTGTGAGTTATTTACTTATTTTTTGATTCAGAAAGTTCTTTTTTCCTATTTTGAGTCTGAAGTATGTTATTCTCATGTGATGTCGAGAGTTATTTTTTTCACAACTTATTTTTACCCACCTCTGCAATTAATGAGATATCATATCTGAGATATTATATCCCACTAATTGATGAAGAAAGGTAAGAAAGGCCATAAAATAAGCACAGGGTATGAAGACAATATTGGTATCGCAACCAGTGAACATTACTATCAAATCAAGCTAAAAAGGAAGGAGAGGTACCTAAGAGTGATGCACAATCATGGATACATTACAGTTTCAACACCTGTGTGATCACTGGATTATAACTTGGTCCAATTACAAAAATTATGACATGACTACCGTATAGTACAACACGTGTGTCACAACATCTGACTTGGAAACTATAGATAGGATGTGGTCATCTTGAAGGAGGAATGAAGGAATGGAGTTACCAGTTGATAAAGAAAACAATACAATACAACCGTTTTCTGCATCTCAATATAGAATATCTGACAACGAAGTGACATACGCAAGTAGCAAGAATCATTCTGCATAGTAATGAACCCTTTCGAGGCCCTTCTAACAAGAGCGAGAAAAGGGCCTATCGCTACAAAATGGTAGGACTTACTATCTGTACAGACACCAAATTCACAGTCACTACTGCTTAGTAAATTTCCTACAAGTATCCATAGAAGAGAATATAGACCCCGTTGCCCCGGTAAATGAAATGTATTTAGGACATAATTCAAAAGGACGAACAAGTAAAAGAGGAGGTAAGAGGAATCTGAAGACAAGATTGAAAGACAGAAAAAATGTGAACAAGGATGAAAATCAGGAAGAAATCAATACATACATGAAATGAAAGGAGTGAACATGAATTTTTTATGATTAATTTTACAAGGTTTGTGACTTTGGTTTTGACAAATTGCTCAAGATGGAAATTGGTTTTGGTCTTTGCTTTTTCATCCTCGTTTGGCAAACTTGTCAAGATGGAAATCTTTTTGGTTTCCTGAAGTCAATTAATTATGATGTTTTAGACAGAAATGTTTGATTCAACGGTATGTCTGAAAGGATCAATTTCGGTAAGGACGTAATAAATTAATTCATGGCTTTTTAGGAAAATTTACATGCATTTTGTGAAATGGGGCTCTTCAACTTGGGAAAATATCCACATGGATTTTGCAAGATATTATCAAGCCTATCTTGTCGTCTTTTATGTTCTTTGTTCTGTTTTATCATCCTGAAACGTCAAGTTTCATTCTTTTGTCATTTTTATATAGACATGATAACTATTATCATGTCTATCTATTTTTGAATCTTTCTATGGTATTTTTACATACCACTTATTAGCATGTGCTGTCTTTGCTTCAATTTTATGTCTAGGTATACTCTCACTGAGGCTTCGTTCTAGACTCAGTCGATTAAGACGATCACACGAGTAAACTATTATCCTTTTGATCAGCTTAACCCTACTCTATCCATTCACAGCTTCAGATACATCGTCATGTTCATCTACATCTTATCAGCGTAGATACTGTAGGACTTCACCTTGTCCCCTCTTCATAGTCCTAGCTCAGATCTACAGAGCTCATGAGACCTCTACTATATTCAGCTAAATATTCTGTCATACAACACTGCTACTTCGTGCTCAACGACCCTCCAACTCAAACTTTTCATATTGGAGGTAACTAAAGGACGAGTATATAAAATAGACTCAACAAAAATTAGTTGTAGTTGTATTGAAGGTCGATGCAAGGTAACTACCATGGACACGAAGGAATTCATATTAAATCAGACAGTTTAATGGAAAACCAGAAAGATTGCGAAATGAACGTGTAGAATTGGTATGTATAATACGTGTAACTAATTTGCATGGAAATAATATTATTCCAGAGCTTTCTGTACAGTGGTATATAGAACATCGAACTACACACATTCTTTTTTCGTTCTTTCGAGTTTTTCAACGTTTTTTAGAAGAATGGGCATATTTCGGTGGGATTCATGTTTTTCCACGTCTACACCGAGAACCGAGCTGACTGAAATGTTGATGAGTAATAAACCTCTTATATTTAGTCAAAATTTAAATTGTTCTGATACACTCAGATGCGGTAAACGAACAGAACGGAAAAAATTAGTTAATATTTTGGAGTATAGAATGTGTGGTGCAAAGCACACTATACCTGCGTCTAATATTCCAGAACATTGTAGAGATGTAACTGTGCAGAATGAAAACCTTATCAATACTATATGAATGGTCAAGAAAAAAGATTATTTACGGTATAAATGTGCATATATATAAACATTTATCATCTCCAAGAGAAGTGCCATGGAGAATCCAGCCGTATTATATACGCTTGATCTTCCTAATTATAAAATTGTTAAAGATTTATTAAGAGCTCCATTTCTAGAATTCCATCGATACTAATTTCTCTGTAGAGTTCTATGTCATAACTCCAGCCTACTTCAGGGCCATGTGAATGTAATATCAAATCATCTGGCGTCCTTATTGTTTGGTACCCCAGACAATGATATATTTTATGAGCTGAGTACACAGCTCATTGTAAAGAAGCGTGTCCACCAAGTCCATACATTTGTATTTTTGTGCCATTCATGAACCCCACACAGCGATCAAGTGGGAATCCGTTTTCATGGATATACTCTGCATAGTTTTCTGCTCTTTCAGCCATCAGATCGCCTCTGAAAGTTTCAATTAAAGGACCATATTCCTTTATAAATGTATCAAGTGCCTCCCAGAATACTTCTGATAGTACGTAATTGCTCGTTCCGAACATTACTTCGAGATCACTCTGCCAGCACAGTGACCCCATCCGACGTAGAAAAATGTATGCAGCCATTACTTCATGGCATCAATATTGTTTGCGAGTGGTTTTGCCTATCGTAAATCTTATGAGATCGGTAACTCTACCGATCTCCTTCGTTTTGAACCGGAAATACTTCAGGCTTTGCTCATCGGAAAAAATGTTTATGTTAAACGTGGTGATAGTTACATTTCTTTGGCGTGTTTTAATCCGTTTCATATCGTTCCTAACACGCTTCAGTTTTTTGTAGAAACGATAAATTGTGAGTGGATGAAGCTCTAGCTCTGGGGCTAAAAAAAGTATAATCTGCATATTTTGGTGCGTTTCTTAACTTTTTTTTCCGTGAAGTCGGTCTGCCTCATTTCCTTTCTTAGTCGCTTGTTTTTCGGTTCTTGTTGCGCAACTATGCTTTTCT
>JAULBU010057604.1:0-11988 GCA_032358235.1 Odonthalia washingtoniensis | reverse complement strand
GATTGACACTAGTGAACTCCACGGTGAGACGTAGCTAGATGTCAAAAGTCTATAAATAGGGCAACAATAGATTGTTGGCCAAAATAAACAAAACAGTTACCTTTTCCATCATACTTTCACACTGTAGGGTGCGAAGCGTATATCTATGCGAGTAGTCAGCTATGTGCGTTTATTCAGTTGACGATGTGTCAAATGATAAGCGCTATTGTCTACCTATGTTGCTGATACGATGAGGTATCTTTGTGCAAATTAGGTTGGAAGGTGTGGTTATTACATCCCGAGAGCTCCCGATGTTCAGAGTTCTCAAGGAGACTGTTAGGTCTCCTTTTGCACTGTGGTAGAGTGATTGGTTCACAACAGGTGGGGTGATTCGATGGTCGTATTCTAATTGTCTTCGCGTCTGGGATTCTTAGAAATTCGTAAATGTAATCGTAAATGTCTAACCTTTCTTTATTGACTTCCACGTGCTGATGAGGGTGGTATGTATACTAGATGAATCCAATTCCATTTTGGATCAGGGCCCAATCTACACATGTAGTAGCATTTTTCTTTCAGTGATTGACCAAATTACCTAAAGTAGGATTTCTAATTTTGAACACGTGTGTCAGAATCGCTTATTTCACAAACTGAATAAGCGAGTAATCCTTTTCACATAATCTGAATACTGTATTGTGTACAGTTCATTTTCGCCATTATGATGTATACTCTAGTATTGCTGCCAGTGTAAATAATGTTAATGATAATGTAAACCCTCATTTACCTCCCAGTGTACCCTGTTTGGTTTTTCTCTGCTCGTGCGCCTTTCTCTTGTTCGTCTTTTCATACCCTAGTCGTTACTCCGTTTTTCCTTCTCTTCATCTTATATGACGATCATCATTCTTGACAATCTCCATCATCCTCCGCTTCTATATCATATCATTATGTAACGTCATCCTCCACTTTATACTATATCATCCTATATCATCATCATCCGCTTTATACCTCGTATCATTATCATACCGTCATCCTCCGCTTTATATCTCGTATCATTATCATACTTTCATCCTCCGCTTTATACCATTTCACACCATTATCCTCCGCTTTTCGCATATCATACCATTATCCTCCGCTTTTCACATATCATACCATCATCCTCTGGTTTTCGCACGAAAAGAATCGCTCGGTGTGTTTAACATCTTCAGTACCCAACATCTGTTCACTTCTGGCTTTCACCGGCCGACAACTGGTCAATGGAAACGATACAACCGCACCATTTTGAACCGCTTACGTCATTATGTGACCGAACTCCAAACAGATTGGGACAAGTACATTGAACCTCTCACCTACGGTTACAACTGCCAGATTCACCGATCAACTGGTCACACGCCCTTTTCTTTATGCCTCTCGCGCCACCCACCCAATCCTGTTTCCTTTCGCCCTCTTATAATACTGCTTCGGATAACCCACTGCCCTCTCCCACATCGAGGCGCACGACCTAGCTCCACAGCCTGGAGCAACTCAAGGAAATGTTCATCGATAGGTCTGCAGAACTACGATTTTCCCAGGTCAACTACAAGAAGTTCTTTGATAAAAACCGTACGGATTAAGACCATTTTCCATCCTGGTGGCAACGTATTCGTCGACCGATCCCCCACTGAAATTCAACGTATTACCGAAATGGATAACCCAACATCAGCAACTACTTCCGCCCTTATCCCCATCAACAAAAGTTTACAAAAATCGGTGAGTCCTTACCCAGCCATTCGTATTACACCGACGAACATGGTGATAAACGACGGTCATTGCGAGCTTAATAAGCTACGGCCTTAGTAAGGCCTTCATCTACCGTTGTTCGAAGGCACCACCGCCTGATCTTCAGCTCCTCCCATCACTGACAACATTATCAGATTCGAATTTCCTTGTCAAATCACTCTGTGACACCACCAATACTAATCTGGATGACGCTCCGTTAGCGGAAAACTACACAGCCATTACTATACCTACAATGGAACGCATCTAGTCCCATTACTACAATGGGACCGAAATGACGTACACTTCCCTCCTTTCCAATGGCCACTCTGCAGCGGTATGCCTTTATCGCAAATTGATGCACATCTGGTAACCAATTACTGGAAAACCAGCAACTGCACGCGGACTACAAAAACCCGGGACCGTAAACCTGGACTGTCGTCTACTTGGTAACACCTTTCACTGGTCACCACACCTCCACTGGTCGCTGAATCTCACTGCTATGGATAGCGCATAACATACACCCCAACCGCATGATAATACAAAAAATACTAGTTACTTTACTTAATTTTCCTTTTCCACCTCCTACTACCGTTTAAGAGCTACTACCCACACCGCTCACGGATTATGCCACAACCTACACGCGCGGAACACCAACTATAACCCATCATTCGAGATCTACTTCTGCATTCACAACAACCTGACTGATACCGCGTGCTAAATCGGTCAACAACTTCGCGACACTGCCACGGAATACATCAACTACATCTGCAAAACCTCGGCACTCAGCTTCGTCTCTAGCAACCAACCGATCACGGCTAGCGGACAATTCCACACGTCTTTGCGAATATATACGAGCTCGGCAGCATGAGGCTTCCCTTCCTCATTGGAGTCAGCCACCTCGGCACGCAGCTCCGCCGTCTCGATACGAAATTTCTCATCAACATTTTAGGTTCCCTGCCTTGCTCGTTGTAACTCGATCATTCCGTTTTCGGCCTCTCGAAGCGGTGCTTTCAACGACACTAGCTCGCGCTTTCTGTCATTTCTTTGTCGTTTCTCTTCACGCTCCTTCTCAACCATTGCGCACCTGTTGTCGACCTCTTCTGCCTGCTGCCTGAAACATCCCACCAACGCACGTTCACTGGATGATTCCGTTATGGTGCCTTCAAGATGCTTTTTCATATCGGTCATGTTCATCTTCACCTTTTCCAATTATCTTACAACTGATGACTCTTGCGTCGCATGAACGGTCATACGCGCCAACATGCGACGGGCCACCCTCATATCCGCCGAAAAATCCCACTCGCGCATGTTGAAATACTCCATCATGATGCAGCGTTTACCGTTACTCGGATCGCATATCTCGCGATATTGGGCGACTAGTGCATCGAATACTAGCAGCGCCATCCTTCTCCGTACATCTTGCGCTCTTCATTCCAATTCGGCTCTTTCCAACCTAGAGGCACGTCCAATTTCGGCAGCGTTTACAGCCTCACCCCACTCTCAGAGTGGGGTGAGGCTGTAAATTAGATCGAGGCTGGTTATCGTTGCAATTCAGCCATTGGATGTCTTCTTCCACGTCCGCATGCAATCGTTCAGAGTCATCATCATCCCTAACCACTTTGGTGTGTCTTCCCAACCTCTGTCTTCTCACATACTCATCGACTTCTCGTCGGCAATCCGCCATCGGTACTGATTGCATGTTCTCACTCCAAATGACCGGTATTGGGGTAAAACACGATACACGTCTCATTTCGCTTCGGTCTATACACAACTCGCGCGTCCTCTCTTCCAGTACCCGTAACACATCCCCCGTCTCGAAATCATAATGCAAATAGACCTCGGCCAATTCCGTCTCTCTCCGAATACAGTCAAAGTCAATCGCATACATTCGCATAAACGCATGCACCACCGCGGACAAATCCCAACCTGAGTTATAAAACATCGACTTGAGTCTCATATAAATCAACACATCTACTAACAGATCGGGTGTTGAAGCCAAAATCCCGTATCGTCCTGCCTATACGTGCGGATCACTGCTCGTGTTGCACTTCTCTCCGAATCGGCACACATGCAAATAGCACATTCCATAGAAAATATCTTGCTCATAAAACCCCTCATCTTCAATGGATTTCCATATAACGGCGTTACCATCAAAATAAGCGTGATCCTCTTCTCCCTGTAGTTCTGGCTGCTGACTATTACTCTGAGATTCCGATGAATTATCAGTTATAACAATCCGCTTTACTCGGCAATTTCCGCTTTCGGATTTTCTACTGGTTCGGCTATTTAACACACTCCCACTGGCCACAGATTCCGCAGAACTACTTGCCACATCCCTTTGGAATTCGGGCCTGTGTTCCATCTCACCTGCAACCACGACCCATTCCTCCGTTCTAATTAATCTCTCGCCAGCTCAACCACCTCCACGACCTGCCCCCGTCATAATTCACGGCGCACCAACAGGCCTTCTACTGATCACAAACCTCTCCGTCATATCGTTTCACAGGAACACTCTGACTTCGTTGAAATACTGCTCAAACGACACCAACACGTCACCTCGAATCACCAACCTGATAAGAGTCTGGTTGCTAATTTTCAGTTTCTCCAGTGTAATTCCTCGCTCACGTGACTTCCACGACGCTCAAACTACCGTTGCTCGTATCAACAGAATTAGCCACACGACGACTCCGTCTCCGTTATTCAGTGCATCTAATTGCACAGCCCTGTCAAATTCGGGCTCGCTCTGCGCACGCACGTTCTCTCACTACTACCAGACAACTAATCCACGATCTATTACATGGTTTGGTGACTCCTAATTCGGTCGCTCGGGCTGTTATTATTTCTCTCGTCTACCTACCTCTTTTCTTTCTTTTTCTCCAATGATTCACCAGTTACGTTCAAACGGAGACTTCGCATGTATTCGCTATTGAAAAATGTAACGTGATCTCTTTTGCAAGAAGACGCAATACTCTTCAATGTAATTACTTCTGACCGTGTCGTTGTAGATTCGACTTCGTGGTGGTTTTGAGCTGTGTTCTCAGAAGTTTGTCTACAAAGAACATCTGCGTAGCTTAGTAGTTCTTCAGCGAGGTCAATACTGAAGTCAGAAAGTGATTGAATGTTGTTCAAGCATTGCCTAAAATGATCCAAAGACCGATAAGATGAATTATATTCAGTTAAATCACCCCTTTGCACTATTCTCCATGTTATAAATGCATTTATGACTAACGTTTTGAACGATTGAGTTACTAATTTCTGTTCCCATTTGAGGTGGGATGTTGGAGACCGGAGTACGGCTCGTGCTTGGGAAGCTCCATCAACACCACCTTTAGTTTTGAAATAAAGAGTCTGCATTCCATGTTTAAAAAGCTTCACTAGACGAAAGACACTAGATTCTAAAATGTACGAATTAAAATGCTTCCAAAATGCATGGCATGAGTTAATTTCTTCCTTCTGTTCCTTTGATAAATCTGTTGGAATAATGAAGATGTCTTCATAAGCCCATTTAACTAATGGTGTAGCCCTTGTTGTCATTATTTTATTACAAAAGGAGATAATATTACTGGATGCATACAAAAGAGCACGATATACAATTCAACAGTTAGTAGCCCTAACATAAAGGGCAAAGTTCAAATTTAATCACATATCTGCTGCATAAGTTGACCAATGTGACTAATTTCAAAGTAATGTGTAAAGTTTGTATCACCAAAATTAAAACAAACAAGATCAGGAGTGGCCTCAGACAGTACATCACCGGTTGTGTTTTCCGAAACACTAGTTTTAATTTCAACTGTTGCTAATGGAAATTTCTTTCCTTCCACCTGAACTCCTTTCCATGTTTCTTCTATATTAAATGTAGTTTCATGGTAATCTATGACAGTCACACCATCTGGTAAACATGTGAAGAAATCTTCGTTATGTTTCCCAAACATACCACAAGGGTAAATTTAATGTATAAATTTAGAATTGCTGAGAGAAGTAAATATGGAATCTTCATTTATACTTCCTCTCATCATGGCCTCAGAGCTACGCTTGGAACTGAACCAAGAATAAATCATCATATCCATCCATTGTTTAGTTGTCTTCCCCTCTACTGTTGTATTAATTCCACATTGCTGTCTAAATTATTGGTTATTTAAAAGTATGAGTCCGGCGTTTGTTCCAGTTATTCGAAACTGACGCAGTGAGAACCAATCGGTACATCTTTGTGATACAGTCGAAACTCTGCAAGAATCTAATAATGCCCATTCCACCGTTGCTTTTCTCAATTCACTGCCATCATCTTGATTTTCTGATGATGTTCTAGTAACTTCAGTATTTGCTTCATTAAAAAATAAATGATCTTCAAACTGTCCTTGTTTCGAAACAGCTATCCAAGTATTGAGAACTTTGAGTATACTATCTGGTAAGTCATAAATAAAACGAAGCACTTTGTAGAACTTTTCATCACCTCTTTCTCTTACAGAAATAGAATGCACTTGTCTCGTATTTGAATTTCTGGATGAAATTCGTAGACGCTTTAATGCATTAAATGCAGCTTGTCCGAATCTAGGATCATCATCAACAAAAAATTGTTGTTTTCTATCTATTTTCTCACTTTTCATTTCACCATTAGATAAATTTTCATCTGTACGAGTAGAATTATCTTCCACGTTTTCTGCTAATTCTTCAACTTCATCTGCTCTGTGCGTCCGTAAGTATAACTCCCCCACAAACGTATGACACCTCAAAAGATGTTCTGGTACAATGAAAACACTGCTCTCCCCAACCTCAGAAAGCACCTCCATTATGCTTTGTTTTCCATACCCTCTATCGGCCGTCACAACCATCCCTACTAGACCTATTTCACCTTTTCCTTCTATTAAATCATCAAAAATGCGGGACACTGCATTTTCAGATCTCTCTCCACGTCTCCTAAATCGGAGAGAAAGTGTCACCCTAAAAAGCATCTGACAGCACATCAGAACAATGACGTTCTTTACCTGCTTTACGAGCAGATAATGTCTTTACTTGATTGTCAGACGCACGAGTTCCAAATAAATCATCGTCCAGCGTAACAAAAAAGATTCATCGTTGACAGGTAGCATTTTCTAACATCGCGAAATGACAGATATTCAAATTCTGTTAACTGCTGCGTTTGGTCATGAACTGATGTCCATAATGAAGAACCGTCATTGACCCTTCCCAACGGACTAAAAGCAAGAATGTGTGTTGAAATAAAACTAACGTCCATTAATAATGGAGGATTGAAACCAAGTTTATGAAGCGAACTGGCCGACTTCTCAAGGCTAATCCCAGTACAGCGAGAGACAACAAAAATTTGACAAAAATCTATACATGTCGACCATCTTCAATTCTCTCCTTTCTGATTTGTTCAATTTTATAAACTCATTCATCCAATCCATTGCTTGACGTAACACTCCATCCATGAATAGTACAACATATTTTGCTTGCCCTTCCTGTAAATCCCTTACGATACATTGTCTATCAAGACGTTCAAGTACTTCGTGAAGATATAGATGTACTTTTTTACTTATGAATTCTTTGGAAAACTTGTTTTCGGGTTTAATATTGATATTTGACGGTGTATGAATTCTCCACCCATCTGTTGGATCAGTACGATTACGTGTCTCATTCCGCGTATTACCCACACGGCCACGCCCGCCACGGCCACGCCCCCCACGGCCACGCCCCCCACGACCTTTTCCCCGTCCTCTTCCTCGTAAAGAGGAGGTAGTAGAAACAGTTGATTGATTGTTGTTGATCATGTACGGGTTGAGGAATGATTAACGCTTTATTGTTTATGTTGAGTGGTTGATCGTTATTAATTTCATCAAATATTGATGGTAATGGTTGTAATGGTTGATTTGGTGGTATGTTCATGTCCCCTCTAGTCATCAGTTTAACGAAAACCTTGCTCGTTAAGCGTAGTATTCGAGCTCCAAAATGCTATTAAACGTCAGCAAAAACCAAGATAAAAAGAATCAAAAATGCACATGACTGTTTCAAGTGTTGCCCATTCATCGCACTGTCAATTTACTTGAAATAGTAACAAGAGCTACATTGGGAGATCTATGTAAGCCTAAAACGAAATTCGATTGGCTGTTGATACTGTAATGGATGTTTGGTTCCATTCATTAGACGGGTTAAACCCCGCTTTGTTGCCTTTAGGCAACATAACGTCCGTTACACTTTTCCAAAAAATAGCTTATGTTACCTAAACGCAACATAAACTACCGTAGGGATATCAGTTTCAGACGTTTTTGATTGTCACTTCGAGAAATAAGATGGAACTGTTAGAACCACATGATCATGAAATGGTCTTTAGGTTCGAATTTTTCCCCCTTGAAAATTTTGTCGGCGTCAGGATCCTTTCCTGGGCCTCCTCATCCTGTACAGGTGTCTGTGGATCAAATATCATTTCCAATAGTAATACCACACAAGTCACAAAAGAAGCATAAAAGAAAAAGCTCAGTTTGTCAAACGTTAAATTCGTTCTTCCGATAACTCGACAAGAACTTTCCCTATTATAAAAATCATCTAAATTTTCCAATCGCCCATCCCGTTTTAATTTCAATGTCGTGTTCGTCATCTTGATAGAATACGGTGATCCTTTAGGTAGAATAAAAGATGCACCTAAGGGATTCATTGATTCGCCAGTCGTTACAAGATCCTGACAATGCATTACAATCGTTGCTAACCTTGTAGTCGCTCCATCCGCCAGACCGTAATGACATGTTCCATTGTCTACGAACTTTACTAATTCTTCGTATGATTTTACTTCTATTGGATTCTCTTTTAATCTATTCTGTTCATCTTTTGGACAACTCCTTTCGTTTTCGTCATTGGTTCTTTTAAAATTAGCTTCATAGTTTTACTTTTCATGATGTGTGTGTTATAAAATTTATATTGACTTACTGGAAATATAACTTACTTCGATTCAAGTTGTTGAGGTACTATCGAACTTTTCCAAAATTGCTCTACGGCACCTCCAACTGGAATGCAAACTTTATCAATCCGAATGCCGCAACCATGTAAATCTTCAGCTGTTCTAAAATCACTTTCAAAACTTTCCTGTACCAAATTAGCAGTCATACTTGCTTCGTATATAAGAACCAAGAACAATCCACATAAAAGGATGGTCAAATTAAGAAGCCAGTGACGAGTTGTCGGTTTCATGTTCCCAACCCCAACCACATCATCATTACTTTGCAACATCACGGATACTTTTTTAAAAAAAAGTCAATTCGCTTATTATAGTAATGAGTCAGTATAAAATCAAAGCAGCATTCAATCTTAACCTCAAAAGAAAGAAAGAAAAAAACTTACATGTACTTTGTAATGATTTCCTAATCCTTCGTAAGAGTTTGCTCTTCGTCAAAAAGTGACGCACACGTAAGAACCGAGAAACCTCAGGACCGAGAGGTATAAATGCTCTGTCAGGAGGTACAAAACGTTTGTCAAGTACTTTAAGAAATGTCCACGAGAAAATGAGGCCAGCGATTGCGAGCCAAGCCCCAAACGAGAAAGTGGTGATAAAGAACGAACGTTTTAGAGAAGAATATGTGTTTTCAGTCTTTGTAAAAACGCGCATATCATCATGTATGAACACTGGAAGAAAATCAACTTTACCTAATCGTTCTTGCGTCATGACCCATCCTCCAACTCCTAATTCACACTTACATATACTTTTATCGACACCGGGTACTGTTTGAGTCCCATTGGTTTTCGTGCATTCTTCCAAGGCATTTATGAATTTGGTAAACCCTACATTTCCTAGTTCAAATGGTTTAACAATTGAACAGTATATGTTCAGTTCTTGTTTTAATTGCGTCAAATATTTCATTTCCAGTCCATCTATTTTATGTGGCTTTTGATTTAGATAAAATGAGGAGTCAGATAGATGGAACGTTTTGTGTAATTCATTTGATAAAAATAAATTTGAACCGCTTGCCCATGACGTTTCAATTTACTTTACCTCTTTGTTCGGGTTCTTGAAAGCATTCTGATATTTGAAAACAATGCAGCAATGAAGTGGAGTACGGTCATTTGAAACTGCGTTTGAATTGTTTAGAAGTAGGATGGAGATGATAATAAGCAGAAAACGAGATAACATCTGAACCGATCGATGCTGACCAAAATTGGTGTTGGAGGATGCAGAAATTGACGCTGACCGCTATTTGGATTTATGAGACGAGACATTATTTTTAAGGCATTTACACTTACCTTCATAATACCAAGAAAACAGCAGTTTTCTTTGATTACATTGCTTCTTTTTTCTCGAAATTCGATTTCCCGTAAGTAAGCCTGTGCATGGAAGCTATTGATAATGGACAGTTCAATAAAAATTGAGGTTCATCATGATAGTATCTTGAGTCATGATGATTCATGATATATTATGTCATATTCTTTGGTTGATACTGATGTCATAAAAAGTAAAAACACCAATGTCAACTTTCTTGCATACATGAAGCCTGCGAAGCATATCATGTATGTGACTCTTATTGAACATCACAAGCAGAGAGCCACAAAGACTGATATTCATACTTCCGTGCTCCATTGACACTCTGTACTGGACAGAACTACAAGGGTTGCTTGAAAATATATATCAACATTTTTCGAGCATCGTTTACTGTCAATATTTGTAACAATGTACAGTACTACACTGTTCGTTGCTTACTTTATTCTCACTTACACTACGCACTCGTGTGAGAAGTGTACAACATGACTCCATATTCCACTACTTTCATCCTTTAATGCCTACTTAACGTGAAAAATCTCGACCTGCCAAGGCAGATCGAGAATCCACCCCGCCCCAGTTCATTTTTCCCAGTAAAGTTGTTATCAACCTTACTATTACTACTACGTTCCTGTTGCCTAGTTGGTCGTTGCCAACTATATCTTCGGTACCCTACATTCTACTCGACGATCGCGCAGTCTACTTTCATTGTCCTATAGCAACTTGGTTTTCTGTACCGAAGCGCACTTTTAGAGACTTCATTTACAATCCGGATTTGGAGAAGTTTTCTCTCATTGTACAACAATGGCACCGAGAGAAACTCGTCAGCTTTCATCAAGCTCTAAGTCTGCAGGCCCCTCTGGCCCACCAAACCCCACCCCATCCATACCTCCGCCCATTCCCATCAACAAATCCGTCTCTTCCAACGGCGCCAAGTACAACATGCTACTACGCCGCACCAATGCATTCCGCCCTCACGCCGATTTCTCCACAACGATAAAGTCACTATGTGTCTCAATTCTTGAGCTATTTCCCGATGGTGCTGGAACAGACACCTCGCCGAGATTGAATAAACTATTGCGTTGATGTTACCGTCACCTCTGTATGTTTTCAATGCCGACAACTACAAGGCTCAGTCGTTTCCTCTTAAGCTCTTATTCGATGTCGCAAGTATCTATGGTGCATTCGAAATGGAAGAAGAATTTATTTCGTCCTTAGACGAACGCACCAAGAATCACAATACCGCCTGCTTCTTTGTTTGGATTTGGTATGTCATCGTTGGTTCAAACGAACATGATGGACTGATAAAAATGCTCCACGAGGTTTACGAATCACACAATCTCATGTTCACCATAACCACACCGCGTCAAGAGACTCATCCTTATGCCCAAAGTAGTGCACAAGACACTGAAAGTGACCAAAAGGATAGTAGAGATAAGGAACATAGACCGATGTCTCCATCACAAGGCGCAGCTGATACAACAAGCCCTCATCGTCCCATAAAGACAATTAATGATGATAAACCTCTCCTCAAAGACCCGGCAAAGTTTTTCAATGCTGAACCAGAACGACATGGCTATTCTGATGATCCACAGAACACGCAATATGGACAGTACAGCCAACCATCTCATGATCCTACGAAAAGAGCCACCGCCGTGGTCAACTATTTTCGTGGTAGATTTTTCTCTGGGGAGATTTGCCAATCAATCAACCGCACTCTAAGAGACTATGACCTATGCTCTATTCAGTTCTAATTATCTGAAGATGAAAATAGAACGTACTTCGTCAACGTCCTAGATTCTGCTGCCCGTGAATTCTTCTTTTACAATTACTATCCAAGCATGACATATGATGAGATGATCAATATAATGAAGAATGAATTCGACTCCCCGGCTCTTCAGGCAACAGTACAAGCAGAACTGGAGCATCTCCGACACTCCTCGTTCATGTAAATTCATGAAATCAAGAACCAAGCGGCTGGACTTGACAAACTTCTTGAGTAGATAATCATTCTCATC
>JAULBU010057593.1:0-11990 GCA_032358235.1 Odonthalia washingtoniensis | reverse complement strand
CTATCCTGCAATATCCTACTACTTTCGGCAAATTGCAGATTTACTAACTTTTTCAATCAGTTGTTTTTATCTCATGCTTCAACTGATTCTAATCCTCCGCAGACAAATTACAACAACTCTCAAAGCCCACTTCAGGTGGTTTCTAATTGTGAACTTCCTTCTTCCCCTACATTTCCTTTCAATCCTTCAATGAAAAACTTCTCATGCGTTCCAAAAAGCCCATCTCAATCTCCCAATTCTATTCCTAAAACATTATGCATACCACTTCATTTGCAACTTATTTTTCCAAAATGGTTTCTCGAAACAGATGCAAACGATATGCCTTCATCACGTATTGTTGAACTACAGAAATTAATGATTCTACATTGCAAAAATTTCAAAATTTTTAGTCAGCTGATATTATATTGATGTATAAGCTTTTCTTTAAGTATGCTTATTCAGCATTGAAAACAACAAATAGGTACGTTAATGGTCCCTTTCGCAAGTCATTAACAAAAATAATTTCTTATAAACTTTTTACTCAACCGTGGCTACGACGTAAAACAAGTTCTCAGACATATTTAGTTACATTGGACACATTTGAGCTTCCTCCAGTCAGAAATCAACGTTCAAACCTGGGTGTTCAACATCTCAAATTCATAATGACTGCTTTCCTTGTTCATGAACAAGCATTAGTGACACCTGCATTCAATCATTGCTTCAGCCATTTCGCAATTCACAGTCAACCAATCGTAACAGCAACATCCTTCCTGTAAAACGAGACAGGAGCTCACACCACATACAACATTCAGAACCCCTCCCCAAATCCCCACACAATTACCAAGTTCAGTACATCCATCCACACAGCCCCAACAACCCACTGTCGTTCGTGCAGCTCAAAATTTCGGCTTTCACAAAAATAACCCATCCATGCAAATAGTGGCTGATATCGGCAGGGATATTACAGGAAGGGCAGCTAGTTGTGTCACATGTGAGTTGCCGACACATGACTTGTGTTTTGGTGGAGAAGAAGGCCCGCGTTTTTGAAAACCATGTCTGACTATACCAACAGAGATTGTTTTATAGGTAATTACTTTTCTTTTCTTCAGTCTTCGAGATTTCTTAGTTTTCAACATGGGCACATTTCAAAGTAATATTAATTTCTTCCTATTTATTCAAGATTATTTCTCATGAGATTCTTGCAAGAATATTGGTAAATACCTGTCACCCAGTGCAAGAATATATGCATATATTCTCTAACATATACACTGCCATAATATTTTACTTCATCCATTTCAATACATTTCTATTGTACAGGTTACATCTAGGCTTCTTATCGCATATGAATACGTAACGTTCCCTGTAAACGTCCCCGTCCACGCAAGATAAATGAAATTTGTGGCTACAATTTGTTTGTTCTTGTGCATGTACACAACATCCTTTCAGAATATTTTTAAAATTATGTTTGTCTAAAATTTGGTTCCATTTTCCATGTCGGTTGTATTCATTGTCCTACGTTATCACAACAATTTTCCTATATGTATAATTCTTTTAAAATATTAAACATATCCAATATATGTTTTCATCATGATATATATATGATATATATAAATGCATTCATATTCTAATACAATCAGGCGACAACGATGGCCATAACTCACCTGGCATCCTAAATTTCAATAAAAAATTGGCATATTACTGTCCCGTAAAAAACAATCACGTAGATTCCTTACCCGCCAAATCACAAATTGCAAGAAGACACTTTATTACTCTGACCAATTACGTCCCTAAAACAACTATCCTCAAAAAGAATCCTTCTTTAGTATATACCTAACTTATTTTTCATGACATGTCGTCAAAATTCAACACTATTTATGGTGTCATTAGCTTCTCGAACCTTCTTCATTTCAGTCCGCTTTTACTGCTTCAGTCAAGATCAATAGACTCTTCACGTCCTTCCACGATTGTGAAATACATCAATGTTCTCCCGAAATGTTACCCGAGATTTGCACAGTTTACCCAACACAGTTAATTTTGCC
This sequence comes from Odonthalia washingtoniensis, assembly GCA_032358235.1. Lineage (NCBI taxonomy): Eukaryota > Rhodophyta > Florideophyceae > Ceramiales > Rhodomelaceae > Odonthalia > Odonthalia washingtoniensis. The sequence goes on along the minus strand of JAULBU010057593.1, from coordinate 9,972 downwards.
AAAAGTTTCAAAAATTAAATGATTATTTACCATGGAAACAGCTGCACATTGTACTGTGTTCTGCGTTTTTATACTAAATTTTTATGTTTCTTTGATTTGATTGACTTGCACCTAAGCTATTTTAATTTGATAAAAAGAGCCTAATTGGTGTATGATGGTGCTACGGACGCTAGCTTCTCATAAAATAAGAATTGTGAAAATCAATAAAACAATAAAATGGGAGTCTTGGCTGTGATAAACAATTACAAACTTTATCTCGAATTAGTTCGGATCCGTTGTGACCTTGTCGGTTCAAATCCATCATCCGAATCTGTAACTACCTCGGGAGTTATGTTCGGAACACGGAACCGACGAGATGATCTTCTGGGAGCTTCATAAGCTGATTCAGTAAGAGGTTGAGATAAAGTGTTCTGAATTGGTAGCGAAATACGTTCATTATTGTCTGGTGTGGGTGCTACTGTTTGTGTTGATGGAAGTTGAAGTGGAAACAAAGGGTGCACTATTTCCTGACTTTTTTCTTCATTACTCTGGTCTGTGGGTTCTACTGTTATTAATTGGTCATTACTTTCAGATTGTTCCTGTTCCGTGTCATTTGTGGCAGTACTATTGTCCGCATTACGACCGCGGTATTGCAAAACGTGTACACTATGTCAGACCTGCTAGCATGTTTCTTGTAGACCCCTACTACGAGTTAATAACGGCACAGAGAAAATTTCACACCTGTACTTTGTAGAATATCCACGCCGCTGAGAAGGAACGGTCTTTTGCATTGACCAGCACAGTGCACAGTATTGCATTTCATCGCATTGTACAGGTACGTGACCACTTACTTGAGGCCGAAGCTTGATACCAGCAACTGAATTGAAGAATCAATTCCTATTACTGCGTACTATATTTGCTTGAAACATCAGTTGCAATGCTTCCGTTACACTCACTATCTGTTGGGATGAAGAATCATCTCGATTAGCAGCAATTCTGAAACCTTATGTCCAAGGTTACGCGGAAAAGAGCATCAGCCACACTGTCAGAAACGTGCCCCTCGAAATCAGCTTTCCTTGGACTCAAAATTTGACGGCGTTATCCATTGAATGAATGCCGAAAAGGTCGTCGTCTAACATTACGAATTAATACAATTGTATCAGGAAGACCTTTTTCACATCACGAAAAGTCAACGTCTCAAATTCACAGAAATGTTTCGTCTCATCTCTTTGTGAATTCCACGGACCAGAAAAGTTATCAACACGCATTGTAGGAGAGTAGGCCATAATGTTTCTCATGATAAAACATATACGCTGTACAGATGGAAGATGGGGTATGCTAGGTGTCAGTAAGTCGGAAATTATTTTCTCAATTGAATAGCCCGTCGTATGTGAGCTCAAAAACACTGCTAGAAACCTTTAAAAATCTGACTTCGTCAGGGCATCGTCATTGAGCTTTTGAATCAAGATATGTTCGTTTAGCCATTCAACACATCTGTGGACAAGCGGCTCCAGGAACAATATGGCAAACGATGACCTGTCATTGTTTAAATTCTTTGCTTTCAATCTATCTGAATTATTTTTTGATTTTTTGGGATAGAAACCAATTTGGTGATTTACCGGCCAATTTAAATTTTCAATTTTTCGTTAAATTTTTAGATTCGTTTCAGACAGACTGAATTTTTTAAAAAATACGGTACATCTGAAACATTTCTGAAACCCTTCTGGAAGGGGAAAAAAAGAACGGTCAACTTATCAATTCATCGAAACAGCTACTTTCCGCGAACGGAACAAAATCCTTTTTCTAGCCGATCACGTTTAGTTGTAAACTATGCATTCCGTCAAATTCTTTTGACTTATTTAAGCACTGCTATTCACCCAATCACTCACAAGTTACCTTCTTCTCTTCATCAAATTCAACAATACAACAAGGATGGGTCGGGGAATGAGATGGTCTGCAGAAGAATCATCTGATCTTGCAAAAGAATGGATCTACACCAGCGAAGACCCTGCCTTGGGAATCGACCAAACGTCGGGTTGATTCAATGAGGCTCTGTTCAAAGATTTTTGCAAGCGTGTACCACAATCATTACCAAGGCAGTACCAAGGGAGAAGGGCAAAGTCCTGTCGATCGAAAATCGATCAAATGTTCCGGGATTGTCAAAAGTTTAGAAAGGCACTCATATTTATACTCGCATGCAAACCAACTGGTGTTTCTAAAGACCAAATTATTGCGATGGAGATCGCCAAACACCTCGAAAAGAGAGAAACAATGTCATACGATGCAAATATTTCCCACACGAGCAGTGGATTCATCATCTTCAATTTAAAATTCTACGAAAGCATCTGAAGTTTCCACTTTACATTAACAATCACACACATAATAATATCAATGACAGTAATAGTCCTCCTGAAGAATCAAAAGTAGAAGCACCAATACCGAATTTTAATCCTGTGGTACAACCATTTCAGACGTCTTATTCATGCCCACCGTCTCCTACTCCGAACTCACTAAATTTAGGTGTGGAAGAGAAGCCATCTAGTGATGAGGGTAATGATGGTGTAAGAAGTGGGTATGTTGGCATGAAGAGAGCAAAAAAGGGTTTGAAACAAGAAAAGCAGAGGGAAATGGCATTAAATAATGCCACATCAATCATAGAATCATTAAAATGGAAGGATAATGTCATGGAAGAGAAAAATGCCGTCTTGTTGTTTTCAAAAGAGGATGATGAGACGGAAAAGGGCAAAAAAGAACGAATGGATTTCATTCGTTTGAAGCGCAGAGAATATCTGAAACGAGCTCGTGCTAATATGAAATCATCCGACGAATCACCTGACGTGAATTCAGGTCCTTACTCTTCTGGTACGAACCATGAATTTTAAATGTCACTAATTTTTTGCCATTCCGACCATACATGTTGCACTAAGTCGTGCTTCAATGAAAAATGTGCAACTTCATCAGTGATGAATTTTTCTTTCTCCAGAACGGTCACAGCCCATTGAGTATAAGTTGAAGGGTCAGTATTTGTTTCATGAATGGATTTCCTTGTAGACCAATTAAAGGGAATCTCGGCCCCATCCACTTCGATTAAGTTACTTCTATTAACTGCATTATTTGCCGAGTTCCTTAAAGAACTCTCATATCCATCCCTCCTTGCTTCAATAATCATATTATGAAGTATTATTGCCGTCTTCATTGTGTTCACTATTGTGTCTTTATTCATGAACATACATGGTTTGGAAAGTATATGCCAACGTGACAGTAAAACACCGAAGGCTCTCTCTACTCCTTTTCTCAATGACTATTGGGCTGCTGCAAAGTGCTTGTACTTTTTTGAAATTGATTCTGCAATTGTACTAATCATATCTCCCACTTCGGGTATATTCCATCAACTAAGTAGTAGCACTGATTTCGAGTCCTACCATTAACTTTGTATTCAAAATTTGGAAGAATAGTTCCTTCCAATATGCTCTTCATGATAGTAGATGAATCAAGTATGTTAATATCGTTCACACTTCCTGAATGACCATAACTACATCCCCTTGCCCAAAGTTCTCCATCAGAGATTGCCTCCAATACAACAGTGGGCTTATTACTTCTCTTTAAACTGCCCCGCCCAAGCCACGGGGCAGTTTTTCCATTCCCAATGCTGGAAATTCGAGGATCCGATGCATCCTGGAAAATTGTGGTTTTTATTGATCATCACTATCCTTTTTAAATCAGATTCCGTCTGTAGTCGAAGATATTCGGCAGAAAATAAGATCACAATTTGTTCAACAAATGAAAGAAATGTAGCACGTACAGATGTTTCTGACATTTCGCATAGTTCTTCAGCTTGATCGAAACTCATTCCGTATGCCATCAAACGCAATGTACAAATTAAACGTGATTTTGGATGTATACCTGACCGTCCAGTTGCTTCTTTTCTCATTTTAAATACACCGTGTCCACTAATAGTACGTTCTAGTCTTTCAAATATTGACTTGGAAATCTGAACCGGCGCTCAAAGTCCGATTCAGAATAGACACATTAGTCTTTGAAATACTGCCTTTCAAATTTTTTGTGCGCTTCTACAAATACAGTATAGACAGATAATGATGGGACGTTGCATGACAATTCGAATGCGGAATGAGAAATGTAGGGACAGTAGGAAACGTCTTCCGGTAGCGGTGGTATAGCAATGTATACACATTGCTTTTTAAATCAAAAGTACAGTATGATGGATGGTATTGTAAAACGTGGCCTAAAAGCAGTGGTTGAAAAACGCGACATGCGTGTACTATCGTGACGGAATTTTGAACGAGCATTTGGAAAATGCAGTGACGGTAATAACGTTTTTTCCAAGTGATGTCAGTGAAGTTGCATCAGTTAAACCAACAAACAAGTGGTATATCGATGACGGAAACAAATTTAGAGAAGTCTGCCGTTAGTATTGTGCATAGAAACGTTGGGATGGTATTGAAGTGCAGCGCAGTCGGAAAAAGAGTAAAAGACAAGGACATTTAATGAATGTTGCTATTGAGCTTCAGAAACAAGTTCAACGCATCATGGAAATAATATGATTGGACTATGCATAGATATGTGATGAAGAGAACATGAACGCCGAATCGAAAACGATGCGAAGGCAGACATGGAATGAGATATCTATGGGGACGGCGATCAATTTAATACTCATTGAAGATGTATGTACCGATTGGATATTTCAAGGGATGTTTTCCATTTCGAAAAACATCTTCAATAGGTTTCGAAACGAATTGGCTCAATACCGTCTGGAATACTGGGTCGGAAGCGTGCGTGATAGCGATAATAATTCAACCTAGAAACTTCTGTTTGCAGTGCTATCGGCCGTGCGAACTGGGATTTACGAGACCGTTGGAAGTGATAATCGAATTATATAGTCGAATGAAGTACTAGAAGATGTATTGCAATTTAGTATATTTCTACATTTCCGATACGAACGATTGTTTTTAAACCAGCGACCATCTTCCACGGAGCTATTGGCAATTGAGAATAAATTCAGTAAGAATGGATTCCCGAGTCGTGCAGGATTCCTTGACATTGTAAACATGTGTGGGAAATCAATTAGCCGACACGGAAATGTAGATAATGCAGTACTGGATAACAGCAACCGTACGGTGGAAGTATGGACAGACTATGACAGCTATTGTTGGTCTTGGACATCCTTGTCATGTTAGTGCTAAAGAAATAGAGAATCTGTTGAGACATTTTCCTATTATTTCCGATTTGTTTCAATATGTTTTGTTCTTACTGTACGGTGATGGATATAATATAACACCATTCAGCATACATCGACACATGTTGTACTTCATTGTGGATGGCAATTATCCGAAATGGCCATTGTTTGTTGAACCAGTTAGTAGCGGCACTGGCGACGGTGATCGTGCTCTCGAAGTTGCACATAGTACCGTACGGAAAGTATTTATCGACTTTTTTTCGACGTTGAGAAAGGAGTACAAATCATTCCTCAGCACTATACGGTATGATAAGAGCGAGGTGTCATCCGTAATATGTGGTACGGTGATGATATTGCATAACATGAACATAAGGATTGATGCGGAAAGTCGAATTATGTCATCCGAACAGCGGGATAATACAATTGATGCACTCAGTAACAAAGAAAAAGGAAGCGGAAGGAAAGAAGGGATAAAACCAAACGGATAGTATTGGAAACCGGTCTGAATGACACATATTGCGATGGTGGAAGTAGTATGGGAACTGAATTTAGAAATAGTCATTTAACGGATGAAACCGAACGGAAACTGCTGGAGGACGAGCTTATAGACCATAATTAATGTCGTGTAGGTGAGAAGGGTATTTTGCGATACATTTCGTAAACCTGTAATTGCCCGTGTTCCGAAAGTACTACTATAGTATAGGTGGAACGCAAACTAAAGGATTCAAGATGGGTCAGTGGTACTACATGTGATACATATATAACTTCTATTGTCATAGTTGCACCATGAGAAAATTTAAATAAAATGAATTGATACAGAAAACTTTATGGTATTTTAATTTGTTTGATACGTGCAATGAAGTGATACAGAGAACAAAAAGGTGAAAAAGATTATTTTCCAACATCTCACCAATACACAATCAACCCTCTACCATCCGTTCATGGTAAAGTTCATACGTGTAATTACTAATATGTAAGGTAATGACGACGTGAATCGTCGTGAACACGAGACCGATAAAGACAATGTTGCGAGAGCAGAACGGAGAGGAGGACGTGGTAGTGATTATGAAAGAACAATAACTATCGATTCAGATCCCGTGACGGCAGACGGGACTCGTACATTGAATATTACTACAAGTAAGTTAAATTTCGTTTCTGTTATTGGTTTGAAGGTAAAGACTTTATAGCAGTTTGAAATCAGTACTTACATAATTCTTACCGAACGGTTTAACAAAATCGCCCTTTCGCCACATCACATTATTATTCTCATCCGAAGCACTTCATATCCAACCTGTACAACTGTGCCAAATCAATTACTACCGGCTGAATAACACATCAACTGGAAAGAAGTACCAACTTGCGAAGCAGGAGCGATGAGTACTTCAAATAGTCAAGGCACAAGACATCCCTTGGTTGTCGGCCCAATGCCTCGTACACCCATTACAAGACGAACTGCAGCACGGTATGATGGACTAGAAGCCGGTGGAGCTGGACCATCCACAATTGTTCATTCCAATCTCCAAGCAACACCGTCTACACCTTCTTGTAAACGCCGTACAACGAAGATGGTGTTTCTATCTGATCCGTTTCGGCCAACATACACTAACATACCTCATTTTTCACACACAAACATGGTAGGAACATCGCTTTAAGATAAATGGTACCAGAATAAAAGGGCTACCACCATATTTGGTTAATGAGAACATTAATATTTGTGAAACCAATCTGTTGTTCGACGGGTTGAGATACGAGTCAATGGCAGATGTACCGTATGCACCACATGCCGGCGGAGGTGGTGGGCGAATGTCAAGACAGGTCAGCTGGACGAAGAGGTGTGCCCATACCGGAATCTAACCGTTGAATGTTTTTGCTAGGCAACCATGTGACACGGTATGGGTCCGTTTCACGGAGGAACTTGGCTACCAATACCGTGCGGTTAATTTGATTTCATCATTATATGAGACAACTGTAGTATGGAAAGCGTTTGAAGAAATTCCAACAATTCTGCCAAGACCGATTTCGAAGTGGGATATGTTTTACGGTAGAGAGTGTTGGGAGGAGGATGGTGCTTTTGAAAGACGTATGCGAAGATCATCAAGACATGCAAAAACACCGAACCGGAATACTGGAGTAACACCTGTCTCTTCCGTCCTCATGGGGTGGCATGACATTGGAGGATTTAGAATAGGCACAGATAGGCGATCCCAGTTCTACATGGAAGTTCCGTATTAAGTTGAGAGAAAGGAAGTGTTACCATTAATATCATCATCGTCCCCTGTTCTACCAGCCCAGCATTTCTCCCAATATGAATACGGTAATTATTTATTTAAAGAACTTTATGGGCAAGTTGTGAAAAAGGTGGCAGCCGATCTATCCATTGCGACATATATTTACTGTTGCCGATACGAAATTTCAGTTACAAAACATTCTGACCCACTATTAATGGACAGCTACTGCAGCGGTATTATGACACCATTGTCGCCGGAGCTACTAGCACTGTGCACCGGTCGGTATTTAATTCAGTTGTATCATTCATCTGATTACAATCTCAAGAATGTGTTATTGGCAATTCTCCGAACAACTGAAGTTGACTGGACTGCACTGAAAGCAGATATTTTATAGCCCTCCGTCCATTATGACTGCGAAAGTGGGGAAATATATGACTTGTCGACTACGGAAGAGCCTGAATAGAACCTAACGGTAAATTAGTTACTGTCATGGAGAGTTTGGGTATTTCCAGTGGTCAAAATTCCATATTTGGATGCTGATTCTCGCTCTGTTGCTGAATGTGGAGACTTGGTTCAGAATTTACTCTTGGATATGGGATAAATACGCAGAGAACTGGACGGTGTTGAACCGGATACTGCAACAGGACAATGAAGTGGATGTGGTGTTGGTGATGTTGAAATAAGCGACGATGTGTATTTCGATACGGACTGGTGGTACGGCTGCATGTGCTACATGATCCACCGTTACTAGATTCGTCAATAGTAGAGCTACCAGAACAGGTTGAAACGTTCTTTGTTCAAATCAAGGAATAAGAGAGTGCAGATGTTGCAAGCAACAATTGACGAGATGAGAACAAACAGCTCAATCTTATCGGTGAATTTACAGGACGACAATTAGAATTGGAATAGCAGGTTTTTGTTGCGAGGGTTAGTACATTGCACGACGGGAAAGAAGAACGGTATTTGACGGAATAATTGGCTGCTGCACGGGCAACCTAGGAGGAACGTACTGCACAAGTAGAACAATCTGAAGTGTTATTGACTATTCTCTGCTGTCTGTGAGTGCGATGGATGCAAAAGGAGTCCGGACTACGTTCGAAAATGGTCAGTGCAAGATTGTATCTAAATCAAAAACAAGTGCAACCGCATCCTTACATGAGTCGTTGTATGTACTCAATGCTGAATTATCAACGTGTGGTAATGATATGGCGCATGTAAGTACTCTGAAACTTTGGCATGAGCGCATGGCACACGTTAATTCTAAGGGAATTTCACAGATGATCCGTCGAGGGGTGGTAGGTGGTGTCAACATTCAGAATTCAAATGATGAATTGTGTAATGCATGTGTTTTCGGAAAAGTCCATCGTACAGTTATTTCTAAAATGAGAACGTCGAAACGATGTGAAGGACTTCTTGATATGGTACACTCTGATGTTTGCGGTACTATGGAAGTTCCTTCTATAGATGGTTCTAGATACTTTGTCACATTTATTGATGACCACTCCAATTGGGTTGTGGTATTTCCTATGCGTCGCAAATTGGAAGCTGCGGAATGCTACTTGAAATTTGAAATGTTCTCTGAGCGCCAGACTGCACGAACAATTCGTGTGGTACGATCCGACAGGGGTTGCGAATAATTGTCTAGCTCGCTGGCTGAAAATTTTGAAGACAATGGAATCAAACATGAACTGACAGCGGCCCATACGCCACATCAGATGGAGTTGATGAACAAATGAACCGGACTCTTGTGGAACTCGTACGGGAAATGCTAAGTCACAAGGGCTTATCCAAAGCGTTTTGGACAGAGGCCCTAGCTACGGCTGCGTATATCCGAAATCGAGTTACAAGCCGTGGTCTGCCTGTATATATGACTCCATACGATCTATGGGAAAGAACCGGCCGATAATTACGCACTTGCGGGTTTTCGGATCAAAATTTCAGTACGCTATCCCGAAACAATAGTTGAAGAAATTGGACGCTCGAAGACGCCTCGCAATCTTTATTTGGTACGCTGAACAAAGTAAGGAATTCAAATTATTAGATGTTGATTCGCACAAGGTATTTGTGTTTCGAGATGTGATATTTGAAGAAACCAGAATGAATGGCTTTGTGCCAAAACGGAGTGTGATAGAGCATAACATCGATTATAGCTCTGATGAAACATGATGAAAATTCGGAGGTTGCGGAAGGGCCTGCTTCCTTGCAAAATTCGGATGAATCTGGTTCAAATTCCATTTCGACTACAAATGAAAACAATGTTGATTCTGAAGATGCACCTGCACATACCTCCGCTGGAACTGAGGGTCGTATCAGAACAGAAGCTGGTGTTATCTAACCTAGTGGCCCCCGTCGTTCAGGTAGGGAACGACGTGCACCAGGGTCTTGGTGGTAGGGACTACTGTAAATGGAACCAGATTACCGGTCATTCGTGACGTCCCGAGTTCCTCTCACCTATAAACAAGCTGTGTCTGGAAAGGATGTGAAATTCTGGAAATCTGGTATTGATAATGAAGTGTCATCGCTGTTGAAGCACAACACATGGAATCTGGTGCCAAGGCCTGAGCCTAAGAA
>JAULBU010057582.1:0-11991 GCA_032358235.1 Odonthalia washingtoniensis | reverse complement strand
CAACTTGGGAAAATAACCATTTGGATATTGCAAGATTTTATCCAGCCTAGCAGCATGTTTTTTTGTGTTTACGTTTTTTATACCATCCAGAAACTTTAAGATCTCTTCTGTTTTCATATATATATATACATAGAACCTATTGTCAGTCATGTCTATCTATTCTTGGACCTTACTGTAGTATGTCTAGATGCCAATTATCGTCATGTGTTGTTTTAGTTTCAACCTTTTATCTTCATGTCCAGCCTTTGCTTTAATTTTGTGTCTACTTAAACGTTCACTGAGTCGAAGTTCTTTCCTCAGTTGAACGCGCGACAATGAACCGAACGAATGAACGTACTCTTGAATAAAACCTACGTCATTTTTTAGAATCATTCTTCTTCGTCATCCCTGCATTTCATCTACTCTTTCATAAGGTGACAGTGAATACTGGTTATTGTTGTATCTTTCAAGTCCAAGAGTGTTACAGTAGCTCAGTGCTATTCAGAGTTGATACGGCATTATCAATGCTAAATGGAAAATCTATAATGATCTTAGATGTACCGACGCTTGTGCCATACTCGTAGAATGCTTAGCTGTTATTAATGAATTCAGTCTGTAGCAAGAGAGACTCAAGGATGGAAGTAGAAACGTTTTTGGGGATACTTGCTTGTCGAGTCAAGAGATGACCCGATGGACTTCATTGTGTGATTATATAGACCAATAATAATGATGCAATGTGAGGAACAACAAATGCTAACACCAGTACATAATGCAAAAAACGGACACTATGCATAATAATAATAATAATAATAAGCATTATGTTAATAATGGCAGGAATCTAGAAAATTATATAGAAAAATGCAAAGATAAAATTTATTTCCCAGAAAAGGACAGGTAACAGTGAGTAATACAATACGATAGCTCATGAAACGTGATAGTGTCAGATTATGTCAATGGGAATTGTAATAATATTACAATTCCCATTGACATAATTTACAGTATTACCAATAATCTAATGTAATCATAAACGGTGCGTTACAGTGCTATCATTTATTTGTATCTATATAATATTTCGAGATGTCCAAAAATCTATAAAATATATAGTGTCACATCATGGACAATTATTGTTACCAATAGTACATAATAACTATAGAATTCTTGAGTAATCACATTATTTCAATATGTACAGCTACAACTGAATCAATTAGAAGTTCATAATAAATAATATGTACTATATTATTATGCGCTTCAAATTGATTCGGTTGTGTCTTCACTGTAATACTATTTCCTACTTCATTTTCATCTTGTTCGATTTGTAGAATCTGTGTTGACGACGCGAATAACACGTTACGCACATGTTCACTCACCTGAGTGACCGTTGCACTCCAGCGGCGGCGCCTTTTTCTGATTTTTTTTGATTATTGGATTGATCGTCATAAAGAAGGCGGCCGGCGGTCAGGGGCCTTCTCGCTTCATTTTTGTAGACAACCTAATTTGCGCTAACATAGTGACACATTTCAACACAACTTGCCATCCTATTGGTTGCAATATCTGTACAATAGTGTACATGCACTGTACTACGCTTGAATATTTTATTCAAAGAAAGCTTTTCGAGGCCTCTGACGATTGGGCCTGTAGCCCATTTTGGTGCACATTTGCCTATGTACAGTGCACACTTCGAAAATTCTCGAAACTAAAAGTGTTCCTCTTCTCGAGATGGTCTTAAAACAATTGTAGTGTATCACACGATACGTACTGAACCTGTGCCAACACAGCGGGACACTTTGCCACGTGTTCCACATACTCTCACTGCCGTTCGAGTAAGCGCCGGAGATGCCTACAAGAGGCATCCACGAGACACTTTGCAACACGCTGAACCATTCGAAGGTAGCTTCGCAGATCAGACCTTCACCGAAACGGCTTCATGCTTTCATTTAATAAAGACGAGTCTCACGCCTGTTTTTATGTTCTTGTTGTCTTGAGACACCTTTAATTGGTCTCCCAGAAACAGACTGACGCACTCAGCACCATTACAACCGACTATCTCCGTTGAAATTTGCAATATTAACCGAGATCCCTTTCAATCACGATCATCACTATACTTGCTTCAATTGACTCGCGATACATCAGACTGTTATGTACAACTACTAAACTTCACCAGTCGGACCTACAACGCGCGCACCTAACGCGACCCTCATAACGCCGCCATTAAACCCGACCGCATCCTGCGCACAGGCGCTGCATATTAGTCCCCTCACCAACGAGACGTTGCTCCTTCAATTTTTTCGGGTATCAAACCGACACCAATTGTCTCATCCACTGGCTAGTACCCCCTTCGCTTGTCAAAGGCCGTTATCTCAGTAGCTTCCAGCACTGGCAGCGCCCGACAAACGCAGAAAACTGTAACGGATTATGAACGTCGCACAGCGCCGTCATCCACCAATAACGATGAATTTTATTTATCATTTGATCTTCTATCATCGATTCCAGATCAGACAAATGTGGACGCCCAACCTGCTCGTATCACATAACCAAAGCAGCAACGCATTCAGTTTGAACCACGCAATATCCCCCAGCCCCTCATCATCGTGCCATTTACAACATCTGAACAAGAAATCGACAACTTACGCTTCCCCCAAGGAAATACTTAGCAAGAACTGTTAGCGGGATTTTCACCACTTCCCTCTGTGCATGGTCTCCCATTCCCTCAACGGCGGGAGTATGTCTCAGCATTTTTACCTCCAAAATTGATCTACATGGATGCTCTGGACTCTGACATCCGACCGGAACCTGTGAACAATGGATCCCTCGCCTCAACACCAAAACCTACAGCGGTGCGGAACTGGGCACCATAATTGGTATGGTGGAAACTATAACATTGAACGAATGGGCGGCCACTTTATCACGCCGTTCCGAAGACCTGATCACGTCGTCCATCCAAGCCGCCATAGAGCCTATATCATACTGCGGGACACAGTAGTTGAGAAAAGGGGACTGAAGTGTATCACGCGATACGTACTGCACCTGTGCCAACACAGCTGCACACATCGCCACGTGTTCCACACTCTCACCACCGTCCGAGAAAGCGTCGGAGATGCCTTCAAGAGGCATCCCCGAGACGGGCCGGGACACGCTGAACCATTCGAAGGCAGCTTCGCAGATCAGACCTTCACCGAAATGGCTTCACACTCTCATTCAATAAAGACGCGTCTCACGCCCGTTTCTCGGTTCTCGTTGTCTCACGCCACCTCTCATTATCTCACTTCACCTTTCAACAATATTTTTAAAGATTTGAGTATTGGTAATTTGAATTTTTTTTTAAAAAAAATAAAACGAAAACATCTAAATAAAATAAATAAATAAATAAATAACTGACCAATAAGATTATCTCTAATTAGGCGCCGAGCTTCAATTGTTTGAGTTAAAAACTCAACATCTGGAACCGGTGAATATTGTAGTTTTTGAAGGATGTTTTTAATGAAAAGATGTTGAGTTTGATGTGGAGTTCTCGAAAAACTCAACATCAAACTCAACATGCTGGGTTTGTTACCTTCCTAAAAGTAATTTAAAATTTAGTAACGCTCGCATGACCAATGAAAATATTGTATTCCGGGAAACGTTGGAAGATGTTGACAAGATATATGCGGGCATGGGCAAAACGTGTAAACACCATGTACAGTGGCATTGTAATACACATGATTTTTGACAGAACCTATAAAATTGCAGAGCGGAAGTTACAAGTAACGGCGTATCGAAAGTGGGACGTCATCCTGTGACGTGATGTGCCTTTTCTAAGGAATGGTACCATCGGACGAAAACCATCAGAAAACGAAAACCATCAGAATCATCCTCCATTCACCTTACAGTCCGACGGATATTGAGGTTTGGATCTGATCAGCAGAATCCACCACTTTCACAAAAATCGTGTCCACGATGACTGAGGAAAGAAGTACTGCACCGAGCGGAGAAGTTCATTACGGGAAAATTGGGTCCATGGTAAGCCATGAAGGGGTTGAGAAGAGCAATTAGGTATGCGGGTTTTGGAATTCTGGTAAGAATGAAGTCGTGGGGGACTAAGTCGCAACAGTTGTCATGGCTCAACCGAAACAGAATATTCAGACATGGGACGAGCCGAAGACGACGCGAATTGCCGTATGAACGCAAGTGTAATACCTGTCTGTGGATATGGCCAATATGGTGCATTACGGACAGGAGTGTGAAATTGGAATCCCGGACGGAACGAATGTTGGGGAAACTAGTGCACGGAACGGAACGGAACGAAGTGGGCGAAAGATTGGTTCACTGAACGGAATGAGCGGGAAAAGGATTGGTAACTACAATACGGCTACAGATGGAAGGGATATAGGTCATTCAGATGGGACGTCTGAGCTGTCGTACAGAAAAGAGCTGGGATACAAATTGATGAAGCTGATGAAAACAGGAATGACATGGTCGTTGGGAGTGAAAGTAATATGAACAGGACTCTGAGCTTTTATTGTGCAGAAAAAATAAATGATGGGTTGCTGGAGTGTGGTAGGACGAATAATGGTGGAGGTACGCGGGAGTTAAAAAATAGGAAAGTAAATGGTGGTATCGACTATGACGACAAGGGAAGTGGACCGCAGTATACCGAACGGGAGGCGTTGTGCCTACCTAAATCGTGGGTTTCACAAACGCACAAGATGGTGCAGACTGAAGATATCATGTAGAATGGCATTTCAAAGGATTGTAGGAAACAATATGGTATGGTAAAGTCGAAAACATCATGAGGTGTGAAATGGAATCCTTTCGCGTTGGATTGCCAACTGTGGAATCCTTGTTTTAAACAAGCATGTAACATGAACCATATTGGAAACGTACAACGCAAAGAAAGGGCTGCATACACTTGCCTATGCGTCATTTCAAAGTAATGGCAGAAGGGAAAAGGCAACAAATCTCAGAATAGATCATACATTTTAGTCCGTGAATGCAGCAGAATTCCTATCTACAATTCCGTAATTCGGTGATGTTGATTTGACTGGTGGTGTAAAAATGAATATAGAAGGACACTACCAGTCGGTATTGAATTGTGGTGGTAGTGCAGGCGGTACTGAATCAGAGTTAAACTTGGGTAGTGCACGTAATGCTCAGGCAGATCGTACGGATGATCATGAAAATGAGGACAGGTATAAAATAAGTCAAGGCAAATCCAACCGTTCTGTATCTGTGAATACGTCCCGAGTACGTCATACTGTTAGAACTGACACTCCTATTATACCTCCACATACAGGAACCGTTACGGATATTGATGAGTTAAATGTCGAAGTTTCAAAAATAACATCGGACGCAAGACCGCTTGGAATAAAAGATGTGAAACGGAGGGATACAATGAAACGGGACGATGAAGAAATGAATAAAGCAATGGATGGTATCCGTGCGGAAATGAAGAAGACAAATGAAATAATGACGTAGTTGGATGCACGACAAGTAAGAACGGCACGCTTTTGATGTTATATATATTGAATTACAGTTTATACATTCAGAAACAGTAGAATACATGGAACTGGTGGATTTAAAAAATTGCAGTTACAAGGGAACCGATGGAATGAAACAAGGATATAGAATTAATAGGACTGGAAATGCAGTGTTAGGTCCATCCGTGGAGGTCGGTATTGAAAATAACAAAGCCATTCTGCAACGGAAATGCTCATCATGATCCGTGAACCGTAAATCTCTCATCATTATACATTCTGCTTCGTCGGCCGGATCTGATAAAATGTTATTCCTTGCAAGGATATCATTAATATCCAATTGCGTTGCGGACTGTTGCATTCAAATAAATTGAGTAGCCATTACTTCTGACAAATTGTTTGAAGATGCAACATCCTCTGTACTGTCTAAGTCTTGCCACATTCGGATTATAATGTTGTGGAGAATGACATAAACGTTTGTATTTCTGACTGTTTCATTTAATTCACACTGCCAATTATCTCTACGCAGAATTTCGAAGCAGGCCTGCAAGACTCCAAACAACAGTTCCGCGTCTTTACAGACGGCTTTCTGTTGAAATGAATACTTGCATTCCAAACGGTGTTCCGAAAAAAATTTGAAACTGATGTCAAAAGCGTATCTGTAATCTTCAAATTATTCTCAGCATTATCAAAAATTAGTGCCCTGTGCCGCGAAATATTTAATGATTGCACTTCGTTCATTTCGAAAAATATAAATGTTTTGTAGTACATTGATTAGAAATATTTGTTACATTTTTACAATAGATGACTTAGAATTCCCAAAAAGTATCAAACTTTTCTCCCAATAACTATCCAAAATAGTTTTGGAAATCTGGTATCACAATATTTTGACATTTCTTGGACAGAGAAAAAATTATTCTATGTTTGAGCGCCCAGAAGAAATAAAAAAGGCGTCCTGAAATATGGCTAGAGATATTTCTGATTTTTGGTACTTTTTGGTTCTCAAAAAAGTGAAAAACACCAAAAGATGTTTGCGCCTTTTTGAAAACAAATCTTACAGACATAGGAGAACCAACTAGTGGAGTACTTCACATTCAAGGTCACAAAATGAGCCAGAAAACCGACATTATCAATACCGTACACGTATAAGAAATTTCAAAAAGACGCCAATGAACAGCATTAGACTCTCGATGTGTTACAGTGTGGACTATATTAATTCTGCAATTATCTTGACCAGATCAGTGTAACAAATCACTGTATCATACTAGATAAATAACCGACACAAAGTCATGAAAATAACATGTGCAGTATCTACGGTAGGGATGACACATCGTGACCCAACGTGTGTTCACACACGTGGACTTTTATTGAATTAGAAGTTGTGCTATTCATCACCGAGCTTACAAAACAATTTGAACACGTTTCATGAATCATTGGATCGGCTTCGCCTTTGATGTGTATATTACACACGCGATGCGATCCATGAAAAATTTAGAAAAGAGGTAGACATATTTAACGGATCAAAATCGAAATTTGAAATCAATTGCATCTAGCACGGCAATTACACGGGAGGAATGAAATCAACTCCAAAACAAGCACCAATAGAACTAACCACAATTTTTATAAGACTGTCGATTCCCACGTGCGGTCCGTGTAACGAATCACCAACTGGATGATTCATTACGCGGACCACGCGGACTGACAGCTGCCAATTGATCTGCCAATAGGACACTAGACGAGATCCTTGCTCTGCAGCCCGCAAATGTCTTCAATTTCACCAATGTTACTGACACTTGTGCAATTAGTGAACAACTTCGCTTCCACTTGAATCAGTAGGTATCCCCACGTCAACCTCTATAGATCTTTCCAATTTACGCAGACAGAGACGGCCCGTGAAGTCGCCCATCGGTTGCGGATTTTAGACAGAGACATATTTTGTAGTGGCCGTTGGTTAATTTTGAATCCAGGTCGGGGAGGGACCAAAGTGGAGCGATTATCGGTCAATGGGGCGGAAAACCGATGCGGCTGGGTTCAAGACAAAGCGTAGTGGATGATTTATGAAGTGTATACTGTGCAATCAGTAAAGGAGTTGATTTACTAGGTGAAACCACTATTTATTTTCCGAGTTTGGTTTGATTTCGTCATGAAAACCGGTGGTGAGGCCGGGGCACGGTTGTGTTGAAATAGCTTCCCATGACTACGAGTATTTCGGCCGGCACCGGTTCACGGTAAAAAGAAGAAATTGGTGTTTTTCTTGACGGTGTAGGCCCATAGAGGACAGGTATAGAAATAAGGGCATTTAAACTTGACATGAACATTGCGTGTGAATCAAATCGGCAGAACCAAATCGGCAGAACAGTCCCTTGTCCATCATGGACGGATCCGTAAACTTTTCTCGAACCATGAAGGCGGTGAATACCTCGGTGATTGTGCAGTCATCAGGTTCCGAAACTTTGAAAAGTATGTTAGATTGCGAAGTCGTGCTAGGTCGTGCCGTTATAAGCAGAGGCGGAAGCATCAGGTTAACGGGGCAACGTCTCGCGAATGAGTGTTTTTTCCAGCCTAACGCAAGGATATCTGCTCATGGGTTCTATAAACGGAAAATATAATGGAATTTTAAAGGTACTGATGTATGCCCTCGACAAAGATCGAGATGAGGCGTTCGGGGGTGCAGACGTTTCTGGAGCGGAAATCCGTAGATTCCATATTGGCAGCGTAAGCAGTGACTGTTTCTATTTCCTCTTGGCGACATTAATTGACGTGATATTCGATATCGATAAAGATGTAGTTAGACGCGTAGGTACGTATTAAATAGTATACTACCAGCTCATAGATGGAGAGATTTGAGGACCGATCGGTTGTGCCTTGTGCACCTCCTCCAAGACGAAGTCGCCAAATCCGTTTTCGCTGTAGATTATTCAGTGCAGAACCACGAAGAAAACTCGAGAAGAGCTACACGGTGGCCCATTCGTGGACGCTGATTTAATCGTATGGCACAAAGAATCGGTTGAGGAGAGGATAGATGCTGATTGGGTATGTATCATGAAAAGAACGGTTCTTGAACTGAATATCCCTACTAGAAGTATGTGCATAGATATGTTGGGCCAGTTGGTCGCCATATAGAGGCGAGCGAGGGATTAGCTGATATTACAGGAAGTCGAGCGTAGTTGCAAATGAGGTTCTCACCGGTCGGATGATGTCCATTTCGGATATGTTGAGCTCGATGGCGTTATCGGGGTAGTTGTAGATGTTCCGTGGTTTTACATCAAGAGCAAGAGGAAAGTGTGTCCAGGTGAGTCGTAGGCTCCGTAAGACTGTGAAGTTTGAGGATGGTTCGTAGTATTGATCCCATAATAAACTCGTATGGTGTATGTGACTTCATTGTGTTGAACACTGGACCATGGAATACTCGACTACGAGTAATGTAACTACTGTAGTATTATTTCACTATACACATACACATATGTGCACGTGAATGTAATTTGTCGTGCATATGTAAATAGTAAGTAGTCTGGATAGTGAGGTACTTTGTCTCTAAAGTTTTTTCCTACGTCTTACTTTGAGTGGATGGCTCAGCTTTGGTGGGTTTACTGAACCATGGAGATATGTGAGAGTCTTTATAAAAGTGTCATCACCTTCGTGGTGTGAAAATAGTGGAGAGATACTAGAAATAAAGAACATTGACCTATCATTCGTAGAATGGCATAGTTATCGATCTTCAGGCTATCCCATTATCAATATCAAACAAGTTTCAATTATCGTCAAGATGGAAGACGAGCTTCATCTTCCATCTTGATGGAATATACTGAGTATATCAAGCGTCCGCCTCATTTCAATGCGAACCGTGGTAAAGATTTTGAACTATACGCTTTGTGTTTTGAAGAATTGGGCGAGGAGAAGGATTTCATGGACGTTTAAACAAGGGATGTTGTTGGTGCCCACGAAATTTGTGGTTCACACGAGGAGATTCGCAATAAGGTAGTTCGTGATAGGGTGCTCTTGGTTAAATTTATACGTCCAAATGATATACGGATGGTTGTAGCTGATCTAAAGAATCATTTTCAAATGTATACAAAGCTCACAGACCTCTATGCGACAAAGACGGCTGCAAGTAGTGTTGAGCTACAGACACAATTATACTAGTTGAGATACAGTGGCACAGTTCCAATTGGCGAACCCATTGATGAATTTGAGAATATCTTTATTCATCTAGATGTAATGGAGAGCTCTGCTTATGACCCAGTTGTGTCTGAACTGCAGACAGTTGGTGAGCATCAGTTAACTTCGGACACTGACCTAGCAAGTCTACTGCAGGAGTACAGTAGTCGGTCGCAGAGTTGTACAGGATTCAAAAAAACCATTGTAAAAGTGTCGGAGAAAACAGAAGCTTGTATACTGCATAGTATGACCAAGATGCGATGTTTTAGCTGCGAGTAGCTTGGGTATTTCAAGCACGATTGAAAGAATGTGTGGAAGAGCCGCACTAGAGGTGCGGAAGCATTGGGAAGTTCTTCAGAGAATCATCATGCCCTTTTCGTCCGGAAAGGCACCGTTCCTAGTGAAATCGTTGTGGACTCTGGAGCCCCTGCAGACATCATCTGCAATCGCCAACTGCTGCA
The DNA here is from genome assembly GCA_032358235.1 of Odonthalia washingtoniensis. Classification (NCBI taxonomy): domain Eukaryota; phylum Rhodophyta; class Florideophyceae; order Ceramiales; family Rhodomelaceae; genus Odonthalia; species Odonthalia washingtoniensis. The sequence goes on along the minus strand of JAULBU010057582.1, from coordinate 1,943 downwards.
GGACCTTGCTCCGGTCTACGAGACGACTATTATAGTTGGACATTGGCGAAAATTGCAAGCTAAGAGCAAAGGAAGCATTGTGGTAACATCTACTGTAGCTGATGGAGAGATGGTCTCATCGAATCTTCAAAATTTGTTGCTCCACCCGGATATGTATATAAATCTGCTTCATTGTGCTGAAGTTAAGATTGCTTGGTACAAATTTATTTTTAATGGGTCACATTGTCTCATTTCAGACAAGGAGGATGCTATATGTGGTCAGGCGACACTGCGTGGTGGAATTTATGTCATTGGTTCGAAGTGCGATAAGCCGGCTAATATTCCAACTCATTCTATAAAAAGTCCCGGAATTTGGCATAGGCGTTTTGGACACGTGGACGAAAGGTCAATTTCGTCTGTGGAGAAGGGCTCAGTGAAAGACTTGGAGGATACACCAAGTCTTCGCCGAGGAAGCGAGTACGAACACTGTATGTGTGGGATAATGGCCCGTCGGACATTGAAGTTTCGTTCTCAAAATCCTACTGCGGTAGGTGATGTAATTATGCGGATGTTTGTAGTCCATGACCAGTTTCTAGCATCAGTGGTGCTGTTTACTTTGTCACAGTCAGTGATGGGTTCTCCGTATATAATGTAATAGCTGTAATGAATAAGAAGTTGGAGGTTAAGGAGAAGTTCATTAGTTTTGACATGAATTTCGAGCTTCAGTTTGACTGTTTGGTCAAAAATCTTTATACGGACCATGGTGGTGAGTTCCAAAGTTTGGATGACTATTCAGATTCCGAAGATATCAGCCATGTACCCCCGCCGCTTCCACACCCCACCAAAATGGATTTGCAGAGAGACTCAAGAGGTCTATTCTTGATACGGTGCGATGTATGCTATCAGAATCCGGTTTGCCTCCCAGGTTCTGAGCGGCAGTATTGTCATCTGCCGTTGGAATCAGGAATGTTACGGCCACTAGGAATACTTCCTGGAAGACACTGTGGGAGTTACTTACAGGAAAGAAGCCCGATGTTCATCATTTACGAATTTTTGGTTCCGAAGCCTGGACACACGTTGCAAAGCGCAAGAAGCTGGATTCGAAAGTAGAAGAGGCGTGGTTCTCAACTGCTCACGAAGCAGAGTTTTTCGTGTTTGGAATATTCCCAAACAAGCTGTTAATGGGATTCGTCACGTGATTGTACATGACGCCATCTACCCAACCAAGAGTTGGATTCTGAGTAGAAAAGTGTCTGAGTTAGCAACGGCATCAAGGGAAGAAGGTTCTATGAAACAGTTAGAGGGACAAGACGCTTCTGTTCATGAAGATTTTAACTTCGATTTGGAAGGATTGGTCTCATTGGACGACGACGTAACACTACATGTGCCTCATGTACTGGACGTTCTGGAACCCGTGACACCTTCGCTCTCCTTGGAAGGGCTCGCGTACATTCCTGTGGTTCCTAGCAAGCAAAATGAGTCTAGGTACCCGTCTAGGGATATGGGTAATCCGGAGAGATTGGGGAAAAAAGCTAACAGTTCTGTTGTTACTAAACCTTACATTCCAAACAATGGTGCAGGCAACCTCGGCTGTGAGGAGATTGAACAGTAGGGAGTGGTGATAAATAGTGATCTCCAATCGCTAATCAACGAGGACACTTGGAGAGTCGTTTTGAAGCCAAGGCATGGGGAACTGATTAAAACAAGATTTGTTTTTTATGTGAAATGCAATGAAGACGGCAATGTGGATCAACCAGAAGCATGGATATTTTTTAAAGGGTTTCAGAAACGGAAGGAAGCCGAAGTGTACACACCAGTAAATTATTTTACTACTGTTCGAGCTGCCGCTGTATTAGCGTTGGTCAGAGGCTACAAAATCCATCAAGTGTATGAAAATTCTAGTACCAGAATTTTAGTCTGGCTTCTACCACATTCTGTGATTTTTTGGTGAAGTCGAATCAATT